>LGRX02010061.1:0-37053 GCA_001247695.2 Cymbomonas tetramitiformis | reverse complement strand
AGCAGGGCAGGTCAGGGCAAGAGCAGGGCAGGACAGGGCAGGGCAGGGTCCTGACGGGGGGCGAGGCTGCTGCGCCCCCACCGGGCCGCGCCAGCTCACCACAGCACCTCCTGCTTCGCCAGAGTCATGATCGCGAGCATCAGCGGCATCTTCTCTTGAAGTGATCCGGGCTGCGTTTTGTACCTCCCGCTCCCACCCCCCATTCCCTGACCTGCTGCTCACCACCACAGGGACGCGCGTACGCTCGGCTCGCGCCAGGTCAGCATCACACGGGAGGCTGACACGGAAGGTGAGAGCTGCGCAAGAGTCTGTGCCGCCTGCGTGCCGAGCGCCTGTGACGCTCGCCGCTAATGAACCGACCTGCGAGCTGCCAATCGGAGGCGCCCAAGTGGGTCATAAAGGGGGCATGGGGAGGTCACGAGCCCCGAGCCCTGCAAAGGGGGGAGGCTCGTCCGGAGGATGCCCCCGCACCTCCTCCGTGAGGAATAGAATGCAGCGCTGCATGTCCATCGACAGATTGAACGCCTTCTCCTGCAGAGCCCGCCAACCCCCCAGTGATGCACCCATTGCGCGCTGCCTGCGCCTCGCCCCACTCACGCGGAGGACCTCTCTATTTAGAGTGCACCCGCGCAACCCTCGACTTCCCGGATCCGCCGCGAGCCCACCCACCCAGCCCTTCTGCAGGCATCAGCGCCCCACACCTACCCCGTCCAGAGGCCCCGCAGTCAGCCAAGCCCGCGGCGCACGAGGGTGACAAGTCAGCGCCGGGAGAAGGCCGCACACCTGGTGCAGCGTAGCCGCATTTCCCGCCGCGCTGGACTTGGCGTCATCCACAAAGCTGCGCCCCTCCCCTTGCCGGCTCAGCGGGTGACGCTGCTTGCTCCCAGCTCAGATTCTTCGATGTTCCTTCCCAGCTGCTCGCCTGTGCCCTCGTCTGCGGCGAGACGCTCAGGGTGGCTGCGATGCGCGCGCCGGCTGGACTCGCCAGGGGTGCATGGTGCAGTCAGGGGGGGGCACTTCAGGTGCGCCCCCAGCGTTTGGCGTGGCGCAGGGTGGATGGGGTGCACCAACGCGTCGAAAGCTCGGGGTTTCACTTCACCTGCGGCTCAGGTTGGTGGAGTAATGCGACACTGAGGCGCTGGTTTTACGGGGCCCAGCAAAGCTTATTTGGGGTTGCCGAGAGTGTTCTGCCTCCTCTTGACCCCTCTTCAGGATATCCGCCGAGCGTGTCTGTGCAGCACTCCCGCGCATGGACCCCCATCCCCGTCCTGCGTTGACCATACCCTGCTTCACTTGTTTCGAGTGGGGACCAGGGAGTGACATCGAGCTCCTTTACCCACAAGTGACATCGCAACCTGCAGGCCAATCGATGGGAACCCTGCTGGCGCGTTTGGCGGAACATGCCGTGCCTCCCTGCCCGCTTGGCAGGAGTGTTCTGGGACGCAGCGGAGAGGATGGCGCTCGCTAGGGGCGGCGAGGGCTGTCACCTGCACGTGCAACGTGTACTCTGCGTGGAGGTCCAGGCACACGTCGTGCTTCAGGCTCAGCAGGAAGTTCTCTTGCAGCAGAATCTGTACGCCCCCTCCCTCGCCCGTGGCGACTCAACCGATGCCTTACCATCCTCCTTCCAACCTCCACGTGGCATTCAGCCTGAGAGGAGTCTCGGTGCGCCTGGCGCTGGAGGTGCGGGAGTCCCAGTGCGCCTGGCGCTGGAGGTGCGGGAGTCTCGGTGCGCCTGGCGCTGGAGGTGCGGGAGTCTCGGTGCGCCTGGCGCTGGAGGTGCGGGAGTCCCGGTGCGCCTGGCGCTGGAGGTGCGGGAGTCTCGGTGCGCCTGGCGCTGGAGGTGCGGGAGCTACCCTGGGCACTGCGAGGAGGTGCGGACTGCGCGGCGCGGAGGGCTCAGGATGCAGCTGTGCTCTCCTGTTCGGGACCGCCTTGTGCCCTGCCAGAGCCCCGAGCGCGGGGACTCTACAGGGAAGGCAGAGGAAGGCGGGATACGCAGGCCGCACCACGGTAACTTCTTTCACGACCTTCCGCTTGAGCTCAAACGGACAAATCTGCCGGCCCTCCCCTCAGACGCATGCATTAGGGACGGGCTCGGAACACCAACAGTAGAGTGCATCCCATGCTATATCGCAGGGGGAGAGCTGAATCAGGCAGCGAGGGTGGGGCAGATTTCAGATATGTGGAGTGAGAGTGAGCCACGAGAGCGGAGGCATGCTGAAGTAAATGCTGAAGAGGAGTGACTCCAGCGTCACGTTGGAGGGCCGGGATCCGGGGTGGCTCCGCACCAAGGCGCCCAGCAGCACCCAATTGGTATAATCCTCCAGCATTGCCAAGTTCTCCCAGGTCTGAGGCATGCCCACCTCAGCGCAGTCAGTAGGAGGTGATGACACACGGGTGGTGCTGTGGGGGTTAGCGCCGGACCAATGACCTAGCAGAGCCCTCCTGGTGCAGCATGGCACTATACTGCGCCAGGCACCCCGGTTATTAAAATTAACGCCGCGGACATGAATATTATGCTCTCGAGTCGGGTGATACCATCCATGTCCAACGTATAGGATACAATTTTACGATACTTCCCAAAAAATAAAAATAAAACTGACCGGACCGATGGAGGCTCCTCGACGAGAGCTCGACAATTTTGAAATAATTTTGAACATCGGACGATGAAAAACTTGGTAAATTTTTGTCAAAGTTTGATCGAAAAGGTATGAAGAAGACATGGATGGTATTCAGTTCGAGTGGGATGGTATTCGGCCCGAATACCATCCTCCACAGACGTTATTCTCAATAACCGGGATGCCAGGACCAGTGACGAGGCGTGGCGATGACCAGTGACGAGGCATGGTCATGAGGTGCGGCCTTGGTGAAGGGATTATGAGAGGTGTTGAGGGATAACAGTGTCCATGCTAAGCTGGCACGCACCGCCTGCGGAGGCAGCTCGCTGCTCGGTCGAAAGAACGGGCTCATGAACTCCTCATCCCTGCAAGCGCCGGCAACAAACCATGCCACCATCCCACCTGCTGAAGTCGTGATGTGCGCGAACAGCGCATTGCCACCATCCCACCTGCTGAAGTCGTGATGTGCGCGAACAGCGCATTGCCACCATCCCACCTGCTGATGCCATGATATGCGCGAACAGCACATTGCCACCATCCCAGCTGCTGACGTCATGATATGAACAGACTTCTCATCGCTATCATCCCAGTCAGCATTACTATAGTATTGCGCGGCAGCCTGGGAACTGCCGGAAGTGCATGGTGCGTGCTGCAGGTGCCGGGACTTTTCTCCAGGGCGCACCGCCAGAAGTCCACGACGCTGAGCACCTTGAGGCAGGGGCAGGCCACTTCCTCCAGCACGGTGCCGAGCAATTCATCGAAACCCTTGTAGTCCTCCTGCAAGCCCCCCCCCTTGCGTGAGGCGCCCCTATGCCCGGGAGATGGTCGGTGAGGCCGAGGACTGGTCAGGGGTGGCATGCGCGGGATGGGCCATCGGACAAGAGCGTCAGGCCAACCCGCAGGTGTGCGCTATTCCCCTTGCTCACACACACCGTGCGGGCGCAGGGAATGCCACTGCCACGTGGCGCATGCCAGCTGATCCGCCGGCATGCGCCGTGACGCCACACATACCGTTAAGTGGGGCTCGACAAGGCGCGCACTGGGGCGATGCGCTGAAGTACGGTGAAACTTGCGAAGCATGCACCGAGACCCGCTCAGGCCTCTTCCGCTGCTCCGAGACCCGCTCAGGCCTCTTCCGCGGCTCCGAGACCCGCTCAGGCCTCTTCCGCTCCGAGACCCGCTCAGGCCTCTTCCGCTGCTCCGAGACCCGCTCAGGCCTCTTCCGCTGCTCCGAGACCCGCTCAGGCCTCTTCCGCTGCTCCGAGACCCGCTCAGGCCTCTTCCGCTGCTCCGAGACCCGCTGTCCAGGCTTCTCCTACTCCGAGACCCGCTGTCCAGGCTTCTCCTACTCCGAGACCCGCTGTCCAGGCTTCTCTTGCTCCACGACTCATAACCTAGATTTCTCTGGCACATCTCCCGGGAGACATTCACAAGGTGCGGCCTGCTCGTAGGCATGCGAACCAAACCAGCGCGAGGCTGCGCCAAGATGCGCCCCCTCCCGTTGAGCGGCGCCGCAGCTCACAGTGCGCACTTCGCAGCAGCAGCAAGGCTACTCTAAAAGGAGCGGCCGTGTGAGGGGCACTTTGCCGCTGTTCGCTATGAAGACGCACCTGCAGCTTGGGAATGACGTCACTATAATATTGAGAGAAGCTTACAATGAACTTCCAGCTGGCCGGCTTCCCTTCGGTCAAGCTCTCGCTGACCCACTGGATCATCTGCACCCGAGCTCCAAGGCATCGTCTGTGAGAGCTTGTCCGGCAGAGGGTGCTCCGGGGGCGCCCGCAGGAACAGGGGGCGGCACCGCCGCTTCTCACAGGGGCGGCACGTGGCACTGCCCTCCAGCCAATCCCGTTGCGGAAAATGCGTAAGGTGCCTGAAGAGCCGCTCTGCAACGCGCAGGTCGAGTGGCGGCACAATTGGCACGTGCATCGCAATCTTTTTAAGCCAGCACGCGCTGACACTCGAGCTGGTCCCAGCGAACTGGATACGGACGGCGGCCAGGGCACGGCACAGGGCAGTGGTTGGGTCACAGGAAGACACAGAAGTGTCAAAGCTGTCGGAAGGGACGCACAGACGTAAAGCAAAGGACTTGGCAGTCAAGTGAGAACAGAATTGATTCGGGCAGTGACAGCTGACACGGACTGTATGGATGAAGGGGGAGTTCGGGACGTGCCAAATAAGCTTATACGGTGTCTGCAGACTGTGGGGAGGCGGTGTTAAAACGAACGTGCCGTAAGAACTTGCACGGGCTGTAGGGCTGTAGGGGCAGGAGGCAGGGGCCGCCGAGAGTAGCATGAGTACTGCATGCAGGAAGGGAGGAACCTGCAGCAGCAGCGTGTGAGGGCTCTTGTTCCAGAGGATCATCACTTTGAGGGTGCGCATGAACACGCCCATGACTAACTGCGTGACGTCTGAATTTAGGTTCATCTGTTACAGCAGAGCGAGGGGCCCCGCCATCGGCTATCATGCACCGCAGCACTTCAAAGGCCGCCTGCAGCAGGGGCTCGCGCATCGTGTTTGGGCCTCATCTCGATTTGTTCGAGGATGGTCATGATAGCGTCTCGCACACGGAAAAGCTGCAGTGGCTGGAAATTGGTTTGTCCGAGGCTTCGAGGAATGTTTCGCTGAAGCGGCTTTGCGCGGGAGGTGCTAAGTGGCCGTTCCGCGAGTATGACTGAAGCGATTCTGAAAGCGACTCGCATTTCCGCTCTTGTTCGGTGGAGGTGGAGGCGACTACTAGCAGCTGGCGGGTACACGCACCACGAGTGAGATTCCGCCCCTGGAGAGCGTTTGAAGGGCCGTGGTCGCCGACTTATAGTAGGTGGCGATGTCCTGCCGACGCAGCCGAGGGTAACTCGATCAAGAAGGGGGGAATTTCAAACATCGAGGGCATGGGGTGCTGGGTCGAAAGCCAGAACAATCTGATTCGGCATCCGCACGCCGCAGGCAGCGTAGTATTTCAACAAACGACGAACGGCATGATCACAAATGTGCTCTTGATGCTTTCAAGTGCTGTAAGTTTATCAACACACGCGCCAGGGCTAGCCGTGCACTGCGTGCTGTTCGACGCTCGGAATCGAGATCTGGGAATGCAGAATCACCTCCAGCACGTCATACCAGGGTAATAAGGCTTGCAAGGTTCCAGGTGAAATGAAAGCATCCAATTTAGTAGCTCCAGCCTGGTCGACCTGCAAAGCCATGGGAAACCAAAAGCGACCAGCAGCCTGAGAGCCGCGATACTGGAGCACGAAGCTTCATCTCTCTGCGCCAAGAATATGGTTCAGTGCGTTCCTTTGGGCAGCTACCAAAAGAAGCGCGCCTGGGATAACCAGCCTCGAAGACGTCGAGGGCGTTTAGGTTGGCGAGCGAATGACGTTTCGAGGCCAATGCACATCCAAGGTCTAACACGACAGCCCAGAGCTCTCACGATATGACCCCTGAGTGATAGGTGGGACGGATACGTAGCAGAATGGCGCAGGCGTGTTGCGCATAAACGGCGGTGCGTTGCGGGCTCCACAGGATGGTAGGGTGACACCTTTCTCCACTCGACGGTCTTGGGGCTTGCAGGAAATATGTCGAGGAGTTTCTCCGCAAGTTTGTCCGATATTGTTGGTTGCCCTTTATCATCCTTTAGAAATTCGGTGTGAAACTTGTGCAGCTTGGTAAGTAGATTATCTGCTGTGTGGTATAAATTTGATAACACCTCGACCGATACATTTGGGGCTGACATCTTTGAAATATTATATAATAGTGTTCACCAGCTGTTCGGTAACGCCTGCACGATATAACCGAATGCCATCGTCTCGCAAGGTATGGCTATATATGCTGGAATCGTTTGTGAAGACTCAAGTTTCGCAAGCCAAACGATACGAACATGCCTTCGGGTCTCTATGTTATGACTCGTGGAGATTCACACTGTGTCTTTCATTATGGAAAACACTACGAACATCAGCACAGAGGAGCAGCTGGTGGTTGCGTGTTTTCCATCCGTCCACAGTCGAGTGACTTACTGATCCCATCCGGAACTGTCGTGAACTGAAGCTGAACCTGAAGGTTTTTCGCCCATTCACGATTCAGGAGACTCTCTTGTCTCTACTAAAAAAGTGCCCCCATGCTGGAAAATTATCTAATTATCCTAAAAACTCGCGGGAAGGGGGGGGCTGCCATCAGGGTACATTAATTGAATTTTAGGCCCCCTCAGCACATCCCAAATTTTGGGACTTCGACCATTTTGGCATGCATAAAAAAATACATTGTTAAGAGTGCATGGGACCTACAAAGAGCGTGTTGTCAGGGATATGACCGATGACATATGTGTCATACATGTCATACCTGCCATACATGCCATGTCATGTCATGCGCATGTCATGTCATGTCATGTCATGTCATGTCATGTCATGTCATGCCATGTCATGTGTCATAATGACATACAATCGTCAAGTATTGTCAGCGGTACGGTCGACTATGACATGTACATGTACATGACTATGTCAGAATGTTTGTCATCCACCTAAGGTGAGTGACATCTGTCATCGAGAGGCCAAGTATATGGCATCGGGATGGCGAAGCAAGATACATCTTTAAAAGAACGAACTGAATCGTTCTATCAAGACGCATCTGGCAGATATATAGTTCGGCGGTAATATATATCTAACTGGTGAGATAAACCCTGAGTTAAGGGTTACGGAATCAGAACGGTAAAAGTGTGATAGATAAAAGAGAGGCATACATAAATACCTAACGGGTGTTTCCCGTCTACTGGTGACGGTCACCCAGCCTACCATAGGAAGTGACATGTGACAGTTTTGAGTGTCACAATGTCAAATCCAGCACACCACCTAGGGTGGTGACCGGAGCTAGTAGCGAAACGAAGCAACAAACTCCCTACTCAACTTCAGGAGGAAACTGTAGCACAACTGGGGGCCTGTACTCTTGGTCAGGGCGGTCCCAGTTCACAGCAAAGATTGTCAGATATTGCTGTTAGGTGCCAAAACCCTAAACACAGCTCAAATTTAGAGAGCTCTTCTGCACATCTAGGAAGCTACACTATAGCTAATCTCTAGGCAGGCACGGTGTGATCAATCTCAGCCACTAGAGGTCTTCGGAGCTGGCGGTCCGGCTCGGAGCAGCGTGAGGGTGAAGTAGTTGCCGGCCTCCGGGGCCGGTGGTGAATCATTCGTAGGAGAAATTGTTGAATCCTCGATCACAGCCGCATGGTCACCAGAGCTCGGCTCCTCGTCATCGGACGAGTACGGCGGTGGCGGGTAAGGCGGTGACGGTGGAACATAATCAGGGTCGTCGACATACAGCCATGGTGGCCGCGGGACATTGCGGAGAGCGTGGAATCCCTGCCGCAGCTCCCGACGATACCGCGTCTGTCGATGCGGCGGGATAGCAGCCGTGCTCGCACCACCCACCGCGTCGCCAAGATCGTTACGAACCATTGCAGTTGGCGAAGTTTCCGCAGCCGGGACTGCCGAGGCAGTCCACGTAGCACCACCGACCGGTGGATCCGTGCATGTGCGCGCACCGGCACCATCGACATCGGCAACGGTGTGCGGCGCGGCGGTGGCACAAATCACAAATAGTGCACACACCAAGGATGAAGTGAGAAGAGACCTCCCGAAGCCCGGAATGGCGTTCCCACAGCCGTACCGTGGCCGCGGCGGTGCCACCGAGGCATCCTCGTCGTCATCGTCGCTCGCGGCATAGGTCGCGGGCTTGTAGCCCTTCACGCGCTCCGGTGTCTCAACCGCGGAGAGCAAGTTCATGCTCGCGGCCGGCTCGTCGGGCGCCGCCAATGCAACCCCCGTGCTCTCAATGAAGTCGGCAAACGTGCGGGTGACGGGAGGGCAGAAGGGGTTCGGCGGACCGGTCCACTCCTCCTCGGACTCAACCGACGCGTGCGGGGAGTGCGCGGTCGGCTCCGACACCACCGGCAAGTCGGCAGTGAAGGTGTTGATGTTGAATGTCGAAGCCCCAGCCGCGTGTGCCATCTCAGAGAACTCGGTGACGGCGGACACGAGGACCTCACCGTTCTCCTCGCAGAACGAGCACGCGGAAAGATCGGTGAAGACCTCCGGCTTCCCGCCCGCAAGCATGCACAGGGCGTCGAATTCCACGGGGTCGCCGTTGTCGATGGCGTGTTGGAACCTCGCGGCCAGCACGGAGTTCTCGGCCTCCTCGGCGAAGGCGTACAGTAATCACCCACCTATAAGAAAACCGTAAATTCCAGGTCAGCCAGCTTTTCTCATCAACTTGGGTACCCCCCCCCTGGCCAGCGCCAGCGTCCTATGGAATCTGCTAAGAATAGTGACCGCGATCTTTTAAGCCAGCCAGCATATTCCATAGCCATCCACGTGCCATCCGTACATAGCCAGCCACATTTCTTAAAATTTTCAAAACCTAGAAAATGGACCCTGAGAGTCGTGCACAGTTGAAAGAATTAAAGCAGGACTTAGCCTTTCTGGGTGAATGTATAATGTTGTAGTGTCGTATGAACCTAAGCATCATATTGCACTGTGCCTTGATTTTTGCAGAGTTTTATTAAAAAATCTGATAAAAATAGCATTTGCCTACACCATTTTGGTAAAATTTCCAGCCTAGATTTCTTAATATATATGAAGTGTATGAAATGCCCCTTAAGATAGGCAGCCAACACCATATTTCTTATTTCAGGGTGATTCCATAACAAAAAAATCCAGCCAGCTTTTCTCATCAACTTGGGTACACCCCCCCGAAAGGCTGGCTGGTTCCTTAGCATAGGAGTTCCTTATAACTGAGTGATTACTGTAGGCCGAGAGTCCGGTCCTGCCTCCGTTCGGGCAGTCCCGGTGCCAATGCCTCGCCTTCCCCTTAGCACACACCTGATTTTGGCAGTACGGGATGGTCGCACCGCTGTCGCGGTGGAAGGCCACCTTCCTTGAGACGGATTGAGACCAATCAATTCCCCCCTTTGGGGAGGGGTGAGGCCGCGAAGCGGGTCTTGACGCGGCGGTCCGGCTTGTCCGCGCGAGGGGTAAATCCCCGTGGTGACGGCTCGGTGGCTACTACCCAAATTCATGGTCCTACCACAAGGACCAATGGGCAATTGCGGTTTCGATCACTAAATCGACTATTTGAGGCACAGGCAACATTTGCACATGATATTTATGAGCGTTAAATAAATTTTATTTCTTATAGCGGCGACCCCCATGAGACTTTAGGTGTGTGGTTAAACGACACGCTTTAGGGGTGTAATTTCACCAAAAGCTTGAAGAAAATGGTGGTCCTACCACAAGGACCACCGTTATTTTGAGTATTAGGAGTCACATGGGGGGATCACGGTGATGCTCATGGTTATACATCTTGAGTTTATGACCAAATAAGATAACTGAATCGGTTACTTCGCACCCTCATCATCATTTCCGCTCTATTTCAGCATGGCGCATGTCCAGCACAATGCAAATTCCGAATTTAGTGAATTTCGGACTTTAGAAATTGGCATTCATCCATTCTAAAATGTCCACGCCAGTCGGAAAATAAGATATTTGGATGATGTTAGACTTTCAGAAATTCGCAATACATATATACTTGAAGATTTAATGTGCCGCACACACCAACCTTGCGATGTATGCCCTCTAGCAAGCAATTATGATGGCTGGCTGGTCAGCTCGCGTGACCACTGTTTTAGGGGGGAAACCAACGAGCCAATATATTAGAGGGGAAGCCAACGAGCCAACGAGCCAATATATGCATTCCAATCGGGCCTACCGCCCAAATATGATTGGGACATATGTATAGGTTCAATTTGATGGTATCCGCGCAGGTGTAGTGTTGATATATGATTGGTAAAAAAATATTGAAGATGAGTCACTAATTTGCCACATTTTGAATGTTCCAAAAAATCCGTTTTGAAAAATTTGAGTGTAGAGGTTTGAAATGCGTTCGTCATGGATATATGGGATGGATATAGGCCAAACCAGCGTTCAAATAAATTAATATAGGACCTATATATACCACCTTTCATTGGTTAGACACCACAAATCACGGGAGATGGCCAATTAAATTATCGGAACAATGGTCCTCGTGGTAGGACCAAATCGTCGATTTGGTCCTATCACAAGGACTGCGGGGCAGTAGCCATCGGACTCGGCGGTGTCGAGGAATGCGGCCAATTGACGCTTCAAGTCGAGGACCATCGTCCTCAAGTCCGCGAGCTCGCCGGGTCCACCGGAGTCGTCGGTGGCCCCCTCCATGAAATGCGTGCCGTGAGAGTAGCGGTGCGCGGACGCCGTGGCGGTGCCCGCCCGCACGTGCTCGGAGTAGCATTCACGCACCCATTGTTGAATCGTGAGGAGGTCGTGAGCGGCCCGTTGATCGTGGAGAAGCAACCGTGACACCACCGGCTGGTAGAAGACGGTGTCGAGGGACTTGATGAACAGCGCCTTTACGTCCTCATCTTGGAGTGTTGCCCGCGTCCTCGCAGCCTTCAGAGCGGCGTTGAAGTCGCCGATTTTGTCATGCGGGTCCACGCCCGCAGAGATGCGGATGCCCAACATGTCCGCTTGACCCTGAAAGGGGTCACCCGCCGGGATCATGCGGCGGGCAAACTCAAGCAGTACCCGCTTACCGTCGCTCGGGAAGGTGGAGTGTGAGGAGTCCATCCAGTCAGCTGCGGGTGACGTGGGGTCAACCATGAGCTCAAGCGCGGAGAACAACAAGGCGTTGGCCTCCACGCGGACGGGAAGGGTAGCATTGTCCAGCAGGAAAAGGGGCGCAAAACCAATGTCCTCCGTGACAAATGCCGTCTGCAGCGCAGAGACCATCCTGGCGAAGAGCGCGGACGCGTGGCACTCAGTCCCCGAAAATCGCCCGTTCTTGTCCTCGAACAACTTTTGACGAACGGACTTGGAGACCTTCATGTCGAAGTGCTCCCGTTGAAGTGTACGCACCGAGGCTAGGAACGCAGCACCTGCTGAATTGGCAGCCGGCTGAGCTGCCGGCGGTGTGGCTGGAGTGTTGGCGTGTCTCGCAGCTGCTGAATCAAAAATCGTGGATAGTGCGCGCCGGCGATTCGCCATGCTAGCGGTGGCTCGAGTAGAAGCAACCATAGTGAGAAGGACTGAAGGGGCGGAGTGAGGCAATGAAACGTGAGATGTGCGGCAGTTTCGGGCGGCCAAGAAACGCGCGGGCCGCCGATACGGCAGCCGTGAGAGATCAAATAAGTCCGGGAAGTCGTGTGGTAGCGGCGGCCAATACGCAACGGTGTGGGATCCAACCAGAAAACGTAAACCAATCCAACGTTAAGACCCGTAAGAAAATCGTTCTCCAACCGGTGCGGCGTGCCGTAAATCAACCCATAAAATTTAGGCCATACCCGTGACTGCCGGCACTCTCACGCGCGGAGCGCCTCACTCCATCCCAGGCGTCCGAGCTTAGCCACTCATGGTGGCAATCTCGCAGTGGCTAAATAAAGCGCAAGTGGGGCCAAACCTGGCAGATATATAGTTCGGCGGTAATATATATCTAACTGGTGAGATAAACCCTGAGTTAAGGGTTACGGAATCAGAACGGTAAAAGTGTGATAGATAAAAGAGAGGCATACATAAATACCTAACGGGTGTTTCCCGTCTACTGGTGACGGTCACCCAGCCTACCATAGGAAGTGACATGTGACAGTTTTGAGTGTCACAGTGTCAAATCCAGCAGCATCTTCGCTTCTAGCATGCACTGGACAACATGCGAGCATCAATGGCTATATCGTCTAGCCGATGCGTCAAGTTCACCTAGTGCTCTCGGGTTCACAACCCGATGGTGGTAACGCGTGCGACGCGTGAGAGCACTAGAGTATATGAGGTTGGGCTCAAGCAGGACTTCTGGTCCCAGATTGTTGCACTCATACCCACCAAACTCTTGCGCGTCGTGCTGTTACAGTTCAATAACAGCCGCGCCATACATCTGTTCCATCCAGGACCGTGACAGTGGTATCTCTTCGCTCATGCGAGAACGGGAACATACTTGAGTGTGTGCAGCATATTCATTACAGATATACTGTATAACAGCGCGACGACGTTTGCACATATCGCCAATATCAGCGCAACTATATTCGCATACGACAGCATTGCATCAGTGATTGAATTGCTAACGACAGCAGCGACGAGGTGTGCGCACGCACGTACGCATCGCATACATATACTGACAACGATAAATTGTGTGAGATGCGCGTGCATACATCGCACATGTATACTGTCAGTGATAGCAAATCATTGTACGACATGCGAGAATGAAGCGCGCGAGTGAAAAAATGAGCGTCAGCGATGCTCATCATTCGCAACAAGAATATATAATGCGCACGTATGAATGAATGAAGTAAGGCGCATGTATGCAAAAGTGAATGCAGTGCGCAGTCGCATCAAGCGGCTGTTATAAAGAATGATACTGCATATCATTATCATGCACACGTCAAATTGCGCAAATGAATCATAAGATCATGTCATTCGTAACAAGAAATTGTGCGCGCGAGCTGCAGCATATTATAATGCAAAATGCAGTATAGAGGTACATGATATCATTGCATGTTTCATGAGTACGTTAGGCATTGATAGCCAAATGTTCTATAAAATAATCCAGGCAGCATAAGATGCCGGCTAGAATTGTTAGACAGGAATTAGATATCCATGGCGAAGGATTTGGGGGTGGATATCTATTCTCCTGTTCATGATACAACCGTGCCGGATGCTCATCGGAACTGTCTGTGAAAATTTACCTGCATATCATCTAAAATATTACAAACTGAAATATGTAATATATCATGCCATGTTATACGCTGTCCAGTGGTATACAGATTAGCATGGTTGATAAAGTTAACTTAACTTGACTTATCATTACATATTTTAGATGTATGTATTCAAACAGCACACACACACACATACACACACTGAGCAAAGATATATATATGTATGTGGAAAATGTGTGAACCGACGGTGAGTGTAACATGCACACACGCAGTAAGTATACATGAAAATACTCACCACAGTACTTATCTCAGTACATGTTTCATATATATATATATATACATATATATTGACATTACACTCAATCAGTAAGTGTAAATGATCAATGTAAGTGCGCAGACAATATATATAGCACATGTCTAATGCATACATACCAGCCACACACACACACACATGTGCGTGTGGACTGTCAGTGATGGCGATACATAAGGGACAGGATCAAACAACCTGCTGCAGGGCTGGATGGAGAATATCTCCAGACCCGAAGGCAATATACAGTGCTCAAGAAAACAGCTGGTCACTGTTGAGCACTGTCCATGCATCCTCATATATCGTTGGAGCAACATCATCTTCCACTTATGCATTTTGACAATTGAATCAGAAAATTGATCACAATTCGATGCATATCTCATTCAGTATATTCAGAAATTCACTTTGATATCTGACAAATAGCTGATAGAGATAATTATTGAGCATTGCTCTGATTACTTAGAATTATCTGGAGGTAACATTTTATGTACCATCCAGAGTACTGTCATAGATCCAAAGATAAAAAGCAGACCTCCGGCAGACCCATTCGTGGGTAGGCAACGCGATCAACAGCCACGCGACAGGCGACCGAACCGAGGAGTAAGTCTCGCCTGAAAGTTACTTGCTGTAGGTTGTCTAAGGAGTTGACAGTCCTAAATAAATATAAAACCATCTGACATAAACTATCAATTAGTGTCTGTAAGTTATTACTTGCACACACACACACACACACATATATATATATCTTCACAATAACACAATGAAACGGATCATTCTGGATTTCATTAGTGAAGATAAGTTACCTTAAAGAGTTGTGAAAGACATAATATTGTGATAGACAGTATATACATGCTGAGGCTTATATATCTGAAATATATGCTGGAATGGTCACACCGCTTGCTTTGTGACTCTTCCTATAGTAGTGTGTATGACTGTCACCCGAACCTGAACCCTGCGACTGTTTATGCCCATATAACGAGCTAACTTATCAGCTTTATTACATTCTGAGAAAACCTATCACTGAGTGAATATATCCCGAGTCCTAGGGGTATATCCAACAGGTTTGGCCCCACGCACTCTTTATTTAGACACTGCGAAGTTTGGCCATGTCTGGCTAAACAGCGACGCTTGAGATGGAGTGAGGGGCTCCTCTAGAGGCGCGGCGGAGCGGTATGGCCTAGTTACGTGACTGGTTGATTGGATTTGCGGAGGGCTCGTGCACGTGGCCGTTTATCTTTCCTTGCTACGCGTTGGTAGACGTTGGGACTTTTGGTCGGATCCGACACCACGTTCCTTGGCCGCGTTATTCAATCCACATGCACGTTTGGAGAACTTTGCGCGCCGCAGCTTTCCCGTAATTCCTCGACGACCGCATTTCGACTCTTGGCCGCCCCTCCTTCCGCACCTCGCCCCGCTTTCCCTCGCTTCATCTCTACAGTCTTCTACACCATGGTTGCGACTAGATTGACCTCGAGTATGGCGTCTCGCCGACGCTCCTTAGCTACAATTTTCGACTCCGCTGCTGCCCGTAATTCCGTCACGCCGGCTACGCCGGCACCTGCTGGTGTTCCGGCTGCGAACTCCGCCCAGGCTGTTTTCTTGGCGGGTGTTCGCTCGCTCACCCGTGAGCGCTTCGACGAGAGCGTGGCGAAGCACGTGATCCGGAAATGTTTCCGTGAGAAGCATGACCGATTCACGGGAACGGAATCCAATGCGCAGGTGCTTCTCTCCAAGTTGGTGCCTGCTCTCCAGGAGGCATTCGAGGCGGAGGACGCCTTATTTGCACCTCTTTTCGACTTGGAGGACTCCACGTTGGCCGTCCGACCCGAGGCCAACAAACTTCTTTTTTCAACGCTCGAGCTCATCGTGTGTCCCGCCTCTCCGGCGGGTGACTGGCTCGAGGCTTCTGCGACGTTGCACCCGGTGGACGGCAAGCGAGCCCTTCTGGAGCTCGCGCGGCGACTGCTGGACTCCGGTGCACCCTTTCAGGGGACATCGGACCTCCTTGGCGTCCGTTTCAAGGCCTACACCGACCCGTCCGAGTCCATCACGGATTTCAACGCGGCCTTGCGGTCCGCCAAGAGGCGCGACACACTCGACGATGACGAGGTGAATGTCTATTCTACTAATTTTAGGGCGGGTTAACAATACCTAAGAGCGATATTCGAGCACCCTAATATCCTTAATAATTCGAGATATCGCATACGACCCATGCTTGGCAATGTTTATTGTAGTTAGTTTTGTGTGTGGAAACTGTAATTTCTGCTACTTGGATGGGTACACCGGGCTGAAATGGCGTTCAAAGTTAGGGCGGGTTGGCCCAAAAATTACGGCGGGTTAACCCCTTACTTCGTTTATTGTTGCTCCGCGTAGGCTACGTGGTGGTCCCAAGGCACTAAGCGACAATATTTCAAGGAAGTTATATGTGTTGTGACCTTAAGTTTCGATCTAGAGCACTTCCCTATCGGTATAGACCAATCCTCAGCCCAAAGTGTCTGGAGCTCTGCCAACTTTTTTTGGGTAATTTTGAGGGTTGATGAACGCCTGTTGTTCCTACTTTTTGCCCGAACTCGATTACCAATCCTCAGACCAAAGTGTCAAGAGTTCTCGCAACATTTTTTGGGTAATTTTGAGGGTTGATAAACGCCTGTTGTTCGTACTTTTTGCCCGAAGTCGATTACGCGCGCGATATCGTAGAAATGCCTAGGTATTGGTAACCCGCCGTAACAACGTGTTACGGCGGGTTAACCCGCCTTTCGCAGAATAGACATGAAGGAGCTGTTCCTCGCGGCGCTGGATCCTGGATTCTACGCGCCGGTGGTGTCGAGGCTCTTCACGCACCAGCAGCGAGCGGCCGTGGACCTCCTCACCATTCAGCAATGGGTCCTCGAGTGCTACGCCCGACACGTCGCAGTCGGTACGCACACTGCCTCGTTCACCCTGTCCGCGGCGGCCGTGGCCACTGACGGTGACGCCTCGCAGCTGTCCGACCTCACGGCCATCATTCTCGACGTGAAACGGCAGCTGAAGGTCCTCACGGACAAGGTCAACGGGCGGGGTTTTACCCCGCGAGCGGACAAGAACAAGATCGGCAACGGGGGAGGCAGCTCCGGTGTTCGTTTTGCAGCAGGTGACCTCCCGACGGGGGGGAACTGGCCGCAGTCGCAGGGGAGGAAGCGCGTTGCTTTTCACAAAGGCAGCCGGCGGTGACTTCATCCCGTTCTGCCAGAATTCGACGTGCAAGAAGGACGAGATGCGTCACTGGCACCGCGACTGCCCGAACGGCGGCAAGCACGGCGCTGGGGGAAGCTTCCACAGCTTCTCCCTCGGTGACATCGAGAACGACCTACTGGCGGAGCAGTTTCAGGCGGCCATGGACGAGCACGACGGCGATATGAGCTTGATTTCGAAGACCTGGACATTTGTATACATCTGGTCTAGCCTGTATCCAGACTAGAGTTGTATATTGATTCGGTGCAAGCACCATTGCCTCTGCCACCGATGATCACCGAAAAAGGGCAACCATTCTTGATATTTCATACATATCATCTGATTGGATCATTAAAGGTGTCAAGAGTACTTAATGCAATATGCAGGCTACGGCCTGAGTACAACACCTAGGTCAAAGCCACCGAGCTGACTGTCAATGCAGCATAAATGCTAGCTGCCTTTGAAGGCTACATAATAAGCCTATTGCCCTTATGTCTTGAAATGTATCCGTGTATTGGCATCTCTTTGAGGTACAGTAAGAACCCATATATAAGAAGACCCACCTATAAGAAGATAGCCGCTAGGAAACTTTTCAAAAGTTAAGAATTAGAAGATTTTATAGTCGCTAAAAAAACGGGCGGGGCACCTAGAATTAAGAAGATTCGTCGCTGGCGGGTACCATATACAACGACACCTAATATCCAAATCATTACTATATTCCGACGGAGTTATTATATTTTGATATACATCGTAAGATGCGCTACACACTTCAGGGGTGACGTATACACTACCAGATGGCATACACTGTAAGAATAATATACACTGTTATTAGGGCAATATACACTGCACAGCATTGTGTGCTATATGATGTGTGGCAAAAAGTATATGCTTTAAAATGTGTGCTGTTCTGCAGTAAATATGTATGTCCCTTACTCTCTCGTCATCGATTTACAACTGTTTCATATCGAGCTATAGGACACTTAAGACTATTTACTCCCACCGCGCTTACAACATACAGTATGATTATGTTCCTACTATTACATATGACTATAGTGCTACTGTACCGTCGGGCTGCGTGCTCGCTGCACAAGGCGATGCTCAGTTAACACAAGCGAATGCTATCCAAGACCCGTCTTTGCACTCAACAAGTTGGCCGTCAGTCAAGTTCCCCACATATGTCTGTGGGGTCAAGGTGTGCTTCGCGATTCTATCCTCGCAAGGGTAGTAGACCTGAAAATTGAAGCCGTCCTTGTTCGCCGTCCAGCGTTCATTATTCGGAAAACCTAGACGTTTCTACACACGACAGTGATCCTGTAAAAATAAGAAGGTAGCCGCTAGCAGGCGACATGTGTGAACTGGTTGGATTTGCAAAAAGCCCGAAATTAAGAAAAATCGACCGCTAGCGACAATCCACTCCCACGAATAATCGCATCCTAAGGCCGTATTTAACCCCTAAACTGCGACGTGATGAGCTAGCTCATCAAACACTCAAAACTGATTTTATCGGCGACAAATAGCTCAAATTAACTTTTGAAGACAATTTTGAAAAGCTCTCATCGATCCGCATGCAGCCATGCACTTGGGAGCAACCATTTTGCGACAATGCTCTTAATATTTACCGAGACGCAATCCATGGTAGCTCGACCATAATGAGTTACACCTAGGGCACATGTGTCATAGTGTTACATACCCCTAACAATATAAATAACCCTAACCGCATGTTGAGCACTTTGTAAGATTATACCCGGAGGTCTAGGGTCAATATTAGGGCTTACATTGTTAACGATGTGCACATCCATCAACATTGTTCAGTTGACAATCACGTCGTCGGTGTCAAGTGCCATGCATTTTCAACGTTTGCATGCGATTCGCCTTGAGAAGAGCTTTCCGACACTATTTTCAAAAGTTGAGGCAGGACCCTTGTGCCAAAGTTATTGTAAGTGAACCCCAAATTTCAAAAACCCCGAAATTCCTTCCGCAGTTTAGGGATTAAGAAAATCTGCACCGCTAAATGTGATTGGCGGGGGGCTCATTTTAGGAAGCCGAGCACTAGGCATTTTCCCCAGTCTTCTTATATACGGGTTCTTACTGTAGTCATGCTGAATAAGCTCGTACCGGTCATCTGATTACATATCTGATCATACCGCCATTGAACAATGCCTATTCTGTGAGATTATTATATCACGTGGCATTTCGGTTGTGCACATCAAAAATATACAGTGCATATGATTGTTTCTACTCTTTATAGAGCAGAATGTCTCTATAAACAGCAAGTTCATCAGTTCTTACAGCGCTGCAGAGATCATCAGCTCTTCATCCGACCTTCTAAGGTTGAGTTGTTCGTCAGATGTATTGATTTATCGGACACCACATCTCTGAGGCAGGTCTATCCATCATCGAAGACAGAGTCCGTGCAGTCATGGCTATTCAGCCTCCAGTATCATATGACCCAACTGTTGGCAAGCAGCCTCTACGCCGCATGGCTAAAGATGGCAAGTCTAACCTTCGGTCATTCTTGGGCATGGTCGGCCAGTTCAGGAGATTTATCCCGAAATTCTCCAAGATTGCCGAGCCACTCCTCATGTATTCCATGTGTCATATGAATACAGCCAACATATCGCCCTATGACCCTAAAAAGGGAGCCATCTCCTTCAGCAAGGGGAAGCGGGTTATGCTGTAAAGTTGACCAGTCGGATCATCATGAAGGTGACAGAATTGAGAAAATCGATTGAATCTTGTATTAAAAATGACTATTCCTTAAAATAAGGTATTGCACCTAAGGAAATAAGGGTTTCATCGTCTGAAATAGGAATGGAGTTTTCACTGACTCTAGTTCCTGAATCCAGAATCGCATAGAAAATATATTCTATCCTGTGCATATAGAAAGTACATTAGATTCAGATTCTGAGCATACAAGTGAACTTGAATACACTCGGGTTTGTACTGAGTTGCAATTGTCCAAACTTGTTTCATTCTGACATCACTACTTACTTGTGGAATAGCATACAATGGTATAAACCATCCGCATATATATTGACATCATACTTGTGGTTTCATACCATTTTGGCACATGCGATACGCATGCTTCATTGAGGAATTATGACTCTTTGAAAGCTCGTTCTGGAATGTTTAGAAGTATTCCGCCTCGTCCATTAGGCCACGAAGCCTTGGGCAAAGCCATGGCGGGACTCGAACCCGCAGTCTGCAGATGATTTCCAAGCGCACTAACCAACTGCGCTACACATTCTTCATTCTCATTCTGGAAAGTGACAGAAGAATTAAATTAATGGCACATAGTCATCAACAAGTCACAATCCTGTCGGCATTGAAATGAAACATTCATCATTCATACTTCTTTACCATGACAAGTCCCTGAATAGTGTATGCCCAAAAGTAAAATGGGCACCATTGAGATATGTGACCATGTACTGAAGAAGATTCATATGCACACATATCACTAGGCGATGTCATGTTCTAGTCACAATGAAATGACATTCCGGACAGCCATTCATCAAGGACGGACATACAGTTCGTAGTAAGTTGTTGTCACTACAGACACTGAATCTGTGAGCCGTTTACGACAGTAGAGAAATGATATGGATATTCTTGATTGAATCTCCATTAGCTTCGATACCAACGTTAGCTTCGGTATCATCACTGGTTTCGTTGTCCATTATGAAAATCATTATCCAAGAACATTGTCTAAGTTGGGCACACTATTGTGACCCTGAACCAACAATGCATGTGGGCTGCAACCCAAGAACTGCATATTGAATCATAGTGAATTGACATTGGCATTTGACAGCATCTGGCATTCGCCACATTCAAAGCGCCAGGCATGTTGCCGGTACGACGTTGAGAGCATCGGCGTTCATATTGACATTGTTACCTCGACGAAAGCACTTGTTCGATGTGTTATCTCAGTCTGATTTTCTATCGAGGCCATTTTCACATGACATAATAATTGAATAGCATTCTCCATCACCATCTGATTGGTATGATACACCTCTTTTTCATGGCCGGGGGAGGAAGCAGTATAGATTCATTCATTCTTCATACAGCTGCCAAAAATTGATTTACATCATTTTGATTTTACATCATTGTGATTTTGCTTGGAAGATTAAATAAGAAATCTTATGAAAAGTTCCAGCATCTGTGTATAGCAGTCATAAAGTGTGATGACACGGTACATCATTCCGATTGAAGCATCAAATAAAGTCTTTATTTGACTTACTGACACATGAAGTTCAGTATGAAGAAATCATAGATGCATATTTCTCCAGCTCTATCATATTATTTGAAGGACACTGGCATAGAAGAATGATGGTTTTTTGAAATGTGAATAAGCTATATTGTAAGACCATTACTTTGACGGCAACAGCCTGAGATGCTGATTGTTGTATTTCAAGACCTGAAGGATTCGTTGTCAAATCAGCCTTGGTAACATGTGTTTTGATTGATGAATTGTTAATCCACGGTTTGCCCCCACATCTAGAGAGGCTGGCGCACAAGTTGTTGCCAGTGTCTGAGGGGAAGCAGCTGAGCCAAAGGATTGTCAGGTGTACCATTCAGGCATCGAATTCCACAATAGCAGAGCCGAGTGAGTGAGATCCGCCGCTCCAGCCATCTGCCCGTCATTCCTTCCAGGTTCATGACAAGACACAATTCACCAAAATCGCGCACCAATGCACGCGTCAAATGTATACTTTGCACAGTTGTGACCGTATGCAGCCCCATCAAGGTTAAGCATCTAGACAGCAACGCTCTAGACCAACAAAGAGCCCTCCTGTCTTCGGATATATTGGGCATTCTCATATTTCCAGCTCCCTTGTGGTTAAGGAAGCATCATGCCTATGCCAAGCCCGGACGCTGCTCCTCAAAGCCGCACACCTGAGGCGAGGCTTGCGAGACAGTGACCTTTGACCTGTGGGGCGTCAACCCCTTATCAAATCCTGAACATTTGTTGAAACCGGGATAAATTTAACATGATGCAACTTAAGTGGGATTATGAATTCCACATAATCATATTGTCTACGTATGCAGAAGGCATAACTGCCGCATATGGTTACGATAGGTCGTAGCTTCTATAACATTGTGGCTTCTGAGTCAAACAGCTGATAGCCGATGACTTTGGCCAATGATTGCCGACCGAATAATAATAATAATAATCAGGGCTGCATCCCAAGAACTGCAGGGCTGCATCCCAAGAACTGTGCCAGGGGCACTACGACAGATGCTCGGAATGATGTTTTTGGTTGAAACGTGCAAAGGTACACAATTCGGTTTTTATAATATACTGGATCAGGGCCAGATTGAGGTGCAAACGATAGTTCGGTTCCGAGTTCTGAAGGCTAAACACTTCTCAAGTGCTCTACTTATTCACTCGTCACTCGGGCTGCAGGGTCAACCACCCGGCACCCGATGTCACACCACGGCTCAACGTTCAATTCCTGATCCGATCTCATTTCTAATTCCGATTCGTCATTCTCGAATCAGATGTTACGTCAACGGACTGACACGATGACTGTCATACAGTACTGTCATACTACTGTACTGTCGTACTGTCATACTGTCATACCCCCGACATCTGATGATACTCGATTTCATTGTCTTTCCGATCCCGATGCGAATCTGGCCATTCCCCGAGGATCTGACTAAGTGCCACGATGACCACCCCACAGTACTGTCATACTACTATAGTGTCATACTGTCATACTGTCATACCCCGGACATCTGGTACTCATTCTCATCGTGATTTCAAGCCCAATTTCACTGTCATCGTGTCAATCCCAGATTACTCCCGATGACACACATACAGACGCATAGACATATCGGCTCACAACTCTCCCCCCCTTAGGAGTGGTCTACCTCCTGGGATCACTCCGCTAAGGTACCCATCTAAGTTCCAGTTCTTAGGTTTTCTGGTTCCTTCTTGGCTCCAGTTCTTAGGTTCTCTGGTTCCTCTTCGAGCACAATTCGCCTACCGCTACCAGGGCACCACTTTCATAAAGAAGGGTGTCACTTGGAATCTAAAGCGGGCCTTCAGTCTTGCGGAGGCGTAGATGTCGGAAAAGTTGTCGCAGCAGGGGCGCTGGTACAGGGTATACACTCGCGGATTGACCCGCTCCAGTCTGCTGCGGATGAGGTCCCAGCTGAGCAGTTTCCGGATGGCCGCCGGTCGCCCATCTGCACGCACATGGTGTCGAAGCAGTGCAGCGTAGCAAGGGCGTGGGTGGTGCTGAGTTCGTCCATATGCAAATGGGCTTCATGTACTGCATATACCGTACATGCAGTAGGTACACACCAGCGGGGGGGGGGAAGCTGGCGCATCATGGGACGAAGCCGCAACGCGTTGGGGAAACGACCTCTGAGGTTTTCCATGAACCAGTGTTTCGGCTCCAGGTAGTCGATGATCTGCAATGTTCGCCGCACGATTTTGTCAGCCTGAGGAAGGTCAGGGGGTCCTCCAGTAGTGCGCGCTTGACTGTACTGCCTGCAGGGGGGGCTTGCCCAAACGACATCGAAGAATCCAGGCGGGTATTCCTTGTAGTCCCACTGTAAGATGTCCTGCACATGAGTGGGATGCCAGATGTGCTCGGAGTCGAGGGTCACCACTGAAGCGGTGGGGAAGCATTTCATTAGGAACTCTCTCTCCACTGAACCAGTGCCGCTGAAAAGTACAAGGATTCCGGGCACACGGGTTGCTTCTGTCTGAATCGCCATTAGCTCTGTCACCAGTGCCAACGACCCATCTTCTGTGCGTTCTTGACGCTCCCACGGCAGAGGGGTATCATGTTCCATCTGTTCGAGCTGGTCCAGTTCATCGCAGGGGTTGGTGATGAGGTGAGCCAGCGTCACTCCAGCTTGAGCAGAATGACGGCCACGTTGCTCACGCCGCCGGGTGGCTTCGTCGCGAACTTGTGCTTCCATGCGCAGTCTCGCTTGCTCGAATTCACGAAGCTGTTGAAGTGGGCCTCCGCGTTCGAGTTTGTCACGGGTCCTCCATTGGTCGTGGGTCTTGGAGTAGCCAGTCCAGCGAACTTTCCATTCCTCCACCTCTTTCCCTCGTACAGACCGCACTCGACGTGCGAGGATGCGTTCGACATGTGCCTCTTTCTGACCGTCCACTACCACCTCTTCAGGCACTGCCAGGTGGTCGCGCGCGGCGAAAGCGTCTTGACCGCTGGTGTATGGCTTGAGGCGATGTTGAGCGAACACGTCGTGTATCCGCCAGTGAGGGGGGAGACGTAAGCGGTAGGCTACTGGGGCTCCTCTGTCGGCCTCCGGCATAGTCATTTGCATATCGCTGAAGAAGCGCTCGGTCACGGGGACTGGTCCATGCCAGCGTTTGGTCAACTTCCTACAGATGGAGCGATCCATTACTTTCTCGGTAAGATGCTTCGCCTCTATCCAGACCAGATCCCCGACAGCATACTCCCGCTGTCCGTGCCTGCGATCAAACTGCTCGCGCTGTCGTTGTTGAGCCAGCTCCAACCGCTGTCTGGCGTCCCGCAGCAGCGACGAAAATTTCGCGGCCACTTCGTGGGCGGTACCTACTCCCCCTGTTCGTCGTCCAGCGGTGGACTGCGCGGCCTCCAGGAAAAGGTCCAACTGCGATAGCGGCGAGAATCCAAACACCAGCTCAAATGGCGTGAAGCCAGTAGATTCACTTCTGGAGTCATTGATCGCGAACTCCACGTTAGTGGTAAACAAATCCCAGTCCTCCACATTAGCGTCCACGAAGGACCTGAGCATGTCCTCAATGACCCGATTGCTGTGCTCCGCATGTCCGTCAGACCGAGGGTTGTACGGAGTGGTGCGAGCTACTTTCACGCCCATCAGTCTCATAAGCTCTTGCCAGAAGGCATCCTGAAACCGCGGGTCGCGGTCAGAGACAATTTTCATAGGCGCGCCATGCAAGCGCCACACCGAATCGAAGTAGATTCTGGCCACCACGGCCGCAGAGCTGTCGCCGAAGTTCATCGGTATGACGTGGATCATCTTCGTCAGCTTGCACGTGAAGGCCACGAAGGCGTCATTGCCTCTCTCTGATACTGGTAAGCCAGTGACGAAGTCCACCGCGACATCTTGCCACGGTCTATTCGGGATGCTGTGAGGATTTAGCAATCCATCTGGGTAAGTTCCTCGCGGCCTCACCGACTGGCACATCGCGCAGGGTGCAACCCAGGTGCCCACGTCGTCCGCAGCACCACGCCACCAAAAGCGTCGCAGCACTCTCTCCAGAGTTTTGTCTCTCCCAGTATGACCTGAGGACAGAGACTCGTGAGCATGGCGAATTACCACCTCCCGAAGTGGAGAATCCTCCCCCAGCACCAACTGATATCTTCCTGCCGCAGTTCTCCAAACTACTTCACCCACCAGCCTAAAGTCCTGTAAGCATTGGTGTGGCGCTGCCTTCACCTTTTCCCGTAGTAAACGGAGTGACCCCTCTCGGGTGTACTCCGCCTTCAGCGCACGCAGGAACTTCGAGTCTGACTGCTGGGAGATCGTGTCTCTGAAGTCCGCTGCCTCACCCGTTCTTATCACAGCTGGGGTCGCTCGTGGATGTCTCACGCGTGCCGGCTGTGGTTTGGCGGGAGGAGCGTGCACTATTCAGACAGGCCAGCGGAGATCGAAGGCTTTCCCGTCTGGGTTCTCGAAGAACTGATTAGGCTCGCCCTTGTCATCGTGAGTAGGGACGACTTCCACGATCTGCATATTAGCCTTCCTGAATAGCTTACGCCACGCGGGGAGCTTGGACTGGTGATCTGGCAGGACGAAGACTGCAGAAGTGTTCTCCGGGTCCGCCTTCCATTCTGCGATGTACTTGTTCAGAATCGCCTCCACAGTAATGTGGCTGGAGTTGTATGGAGGGTTACACCAAACCCGAAGACCCCTTCATTTCTCAGAGAGGCAGTCAGTCCAGAATCGATCCGCTTGTCTGTTGTGGCCGCCGAAGTCGCAGCAGGCGTCCACGTCGAAGGGCCCGAACTTCTCGATGTATTATTTTCGAGGAGTACTCTGCGCGAACGCGCCAATTCTGCGGGTCCTCCGGGTGGCGATCTTGTCGCTTTCGTGGGGGAAGGGTCGAGGGTGGTGCTGACTGCTGGGGCACCTTCTCTGGGGGTGGCGAGCTCGCTGGTGTCTTTTCAATGGGCGCTGTCGATGCATCAGCCCGTGGTGTAGGCGTTTGCGTCTTCAGTGGCACCGACTGTGGGGGTGCTGGGGTCGTAGAAGCCTTTCCAGCCCGTGACATGCTTCTCGTTATCCTTATCCGAGGTGAAGCTCGGTCAGGGGGTTCGCGTGGGGTTTCTGTCGGCTTCACGCCTTTGGCTTCAGGCCAGTCAGGCATGTCGAAGTCGAGGTCATCTCCCTTCGCCCCTTTATTATAGAGCTTCGGATTGACGAGGGCGATGGTCTCCCCCAGACCCATGGCTTGCTCCGCCACGGAGAGGGTCTCCACTGCTGAAAGCCAGCAGTCAACCGTCTGGGCCCAGTGGGGATGAGCTGCGGGTGGCGCGCTGGAGAAGCATTCAGACTCCAGTGTCGCCAGTGGGTCTTTCGGCAGGTCCGAGGTGGGGTCAATCACTCCTGCTTCCTTCAAACCTTCGCGAACGTCCTTGTCTTTGAAGTCAGGTCTTCTGGACAAGGCGTCTGGTACCAGCAGTGGTGCCCCCTTGATGTACTCCATGCGCGGGACTCCCACCTCCACCAGATCCATGTACCAGCGTGCCTGCCTGCGGCTGAGCTCTCTACCAGGTTCCATCAGCCACTCAAGGGGGCGGTGATCGCCTTGTATGCGGAAGTTGGTAAAAATGAGGTAATGCCGCCAGGTGACGGTGGTACAGTGGTGCAGGGCACCTAGTTCTCGCTCGCCGGTGTGGTAGTTCTGCTCGGCGGCTGAGAACTGGCGGCTCTCGTACGCTATCACGCGCAGGCCAAGACCATCTCCATTGTCTTGCATCAGTACTCCCCCAAGGGCGATGCCGCTGGCATCCGTCTGCACCACGAAAGGTGCTGTACCGTCTGCAGCACCCTTGATGTTGGGTAAGGCGAGTACTGGTGCTGAGGTGAGGGCCTTCTTCAGCTCCTCGAAGGCCCACTGCTGCATGGGGCCCCACTCCCAGGGTACGTCCGACTTGGTCAGCCGGGTGAGGGGTTGAGCGATCTCGGAGAAGCAGTGAATGAATCTACGGTAGTACCCCGCCAGGCCCAGGAACTGTCTGACGTGGGTAATTGTCTCCAGCTCGGGCCAGTCCCTCACTGCAGCCACCTTGTCATGTTGGGGTCTGCAGCCATCCGCAGAGATGCAGTGACCAAGGAAGCGTAGGAATTTCTTCAGCAGTTGGCACTTGGACCTCTTCAGGAAGACGCCCTTCTCCCTGCACGTCAGGAGCAGCTGCTTGACGTGCTCGTAGTGCTCAGCGGCGGTGTTGCTGAAAACGACCACGTCGTCAATGAATATACGGACAAAAGGAAGATGACCCAGATCCCGCTGCATCCGTCGCTGGTATTGAGACGGAGAGTTCTGCAGCCCTTGTGGCATGACCAACCACTCATATGATCCCATCTGGGTGGTGAAGGCAGTCTTCTCAACATCTCCTGGGGCCATCGGGACCTGCCAGAAGCCATCCACCGCGTCGAATGAGGAGAAGAATTTAGCACCCTGCATCTCGTCGAATATCATCTGGATGTCCGGAAGGGGGTACTTGTCCTTCACTGTCTGGCGATTGAGGAGCCGGTAATCGATCACCAGTCGCAGCTCCTTGGGGTTCCCTGGCTTGGGGACCATCAGGCAGGGAGCTGCGTATGGGCTGGACGAAGGTCGGATATAGCCCTTGGACATCAAGGTCTCGACGCGCTCTCGAAGTTGGCGGAGTTCCTCTGCGGACTTTTTGTAGATGCGCTGGCAGGGCGGCCCCTTTTTGCTCAGTTCAGGGTCCAGTTTATGTTGGCCTCGTCTTGAGGGTCGTGCCTAAGACCATCGATGTTCGGCAGGGCAGTCGTCATCTCCTTCTCGTACTCCGAACCCCAGAAGTCTTGGAACTTGAGGGTCCACTCGGGGTCCACTTCCGCGTCTTCAGTGTCCGCAGCAGGTTTGGCGTCCTCAGTCAGTGTCGACAGCCGTCGCTGCGAAGGCAGAGGTCTTATCGCCTTGGGATTTCTCGGTCATCATGAGCCAGGCGGGTTGTATCCCCGGGTCATCGTTGCCACGCATCTTTTGCGTCTCCGCGTACACCAAGTACTTCTTCAGCTGGGCGGGGGTCAGGAACACTTCGTCCACCAATCCCGCACAAGCAGTGCCTTTTGGAGACTTGTCTCCAGGTGCCTTCCCAGGAGAGCAACCTGTGATGTTGACGCGATCTCCAATCTTGCCGCCGCGGGACTTCCTGAGGAAGGACACAGAACCGTTTCCCTCATAACCCAGGGTTACGGGGGAGTGACTGCGCAGCCACCTTCCGCCGAGGATAACGTCCACTTGTATGCCCAGAGGTAGAATTCGAAGGGCAAGGGCATTCTCCGTGTAGGTGCCCGTGGTGGTGTGCGTGTTAAACTTGGCGTACGCGGTGGCGCCTGTGATCTTTACAGATCCATCCGCTAAGGTGACTCGCATCTCGGAGCCAGCCCGTGTCGTGAGGCCGCATCGTTTAGCACTCTGCTCCGAGATGAAGTTGTCAGAAGCTCCCGAGTCAATCAGCACCTTGACCGTGTGCCCTCTGAGGGTCGCATAGAACACCAGTAGCAGCGGTCCCTCTTCATCATGCGCCGCTGCGAGAGTCCCCTCAATGTCGGTCTTCCACTGAACTCCCCCATCCGTGCGTATGCTTTTGCACTTGAGGTTGGGGAGAAGGTTGTCCGAGGCGTCGCGACACTCCTTCGCCGTTTGCCTACACGCGGCGTAGAACTCCTCATCCAGCAAGTCGATGTCTTCGGTCGGGTGGCTGATGAGATTGTCTGCGCTCGCTGTCAGCAGGGCGCCCGTTGAAATGCATTCGTTCGGGGTGGGGCTGACATGAGTGGTATCGCTGGCGGTGGGGCTCACATGAGTGGTATCGCTGGCAGTGGGGCTCACATGAGTGGTGCCGCTGGTGGTAGGGCCCACGTGGGTAGTGCTCACTGTAGGGCTCACATGGGTTGTGCCACTTGCTGTGGGGCTCACGTGGGTAGTACCGCTCACTGTGGGGCTCACATGGGTAGTGGCGCTGTTGGTGAGACTGGTGTGGGGGGTCTCGCTGTGGCTGAGGGGTCCTCGTCATTCTGCTGGGGGCTGCTGGTGGAGGGATCGAGGGCGAGTTGGTGGGAGCTCCGGTGGTTCCCTTCAGCCCTCGCCTCATGGGTCCCAGCTACCGCCATCTGCTGGGTGTAGCGGAGCGAATCGACCGAGGACTCCTCTTCCATCGCCTCGGGGTCTTCAGCGATGGGGTGGCTGTCCAGACGGGGCAGCGCATCCTCTGCTTCGTGCGTCCTGACGGTGGTCATCTGCTGGGTGAAGCAGAGCGAACCGGAAGTAGAGGTCTCCTCTGCCACTTCGGGCGAAGATTGAGCGCAGTCGGGTGGATCTTCAAGGTTTCCTCCCGGGGTAGTCGGCGCGTCAGCGGCGTGGAGCGAAGAGGCCATCTCCGGTGTGGGCTCGACCAGCGGGGGCGAGGGAGGGGATGCTCCTAAAGGGCTGGGGCCCAGCTTCCTCATCTTGTACTGGTGCACCGCGTGCAGACTGCACCAGGCGCCAGGCAGGCCCACGTCCCCCGCTGTCCCGGGTATCGTGCCCACTTCAGTGTCCAGGGTGCAGAGAGATGCCGAAGACCTCGCTGCTGCTCTTCGCACGCCCTCCTTTTCCCACAGTCTGTTGCCGGGGGAAGAGTCCGGACTCGAGGTGGCGATCGCCTCCAGCTGCTCGGCGGGCGACAACTCCCTCCAGGCTGCGTAGAGGTCAGAGGAGCTGACGCTCGAGGGCTCGAGGGCTTGTTGGCGGCCGTCGTGCGAGAGGAGGTGCCACAATGCCATGCGCTGATGACCCTCTCTGCGATCTTGAGGTTCGCGGGCGATGCGTGTTCTCTCCGCCAGCTGGTTGGCGCGGTTCACGTGCTCCTCTGGCGATCGGCTCCCAGAGCGTATGCGGCTGCGGGTGCGCTCCCACATCTTGTCCACCAGGGCTTTAGCAGCTTCTGGAGATTTACGCAGAGCTCTGCGAACCCTTTGCATGGCGACCTCAAGGGGGAGGGAGTACAGTTCCCTCTTCCAATGCCACGCAGTTAGCCTCTTCCGCGGGTCCGCGAGATTGGACTGGTAATAATTGGGTAGTGGCAGAACAGCACGCGGCTGGGGGCGAAGATCACGGGGCCCTCCAAGGTTGCCACCCATGATGGGGGGCCTGTGTCGGGGGACTCGCCGGCCCCTCCGACCCTCGATCCTTGCCTGTGTGTAAGCAGGGCCATCATCGAGAGGTAGAGACGGTTCGTCGAAAGGGCCACTTTCTGCAAGGGGGTGACTGGTCAGGTCATCCCTCGGTAGTGGCGGGGCACCAGCTGAGCGGTAGGTGTGTCGCAAGCGTGTTCCAGAGGTGAAGGCCACGCTCTTGGGATGAGGTCGATGGCCCCAAGGATCTCTGCGTCCTCGTGCGCGTCGGGGTTCTACTGGTTCTGACCGCTTCTCCAGGGCGGAGAGGGTCTGATCACCAGGGTGTGACCTCACTTCCCCGAAGGGCAGGGTCAGGGACTGGGGTTCTTCTGGTTCTGACCGCTTCTCCTGGGTGGAGAGGGTCTGATCGCCAGAGTGTGACCTCACTTCCCCGAAGGGCAGGGTCGGGGACTGGTCGCCGGCCAGTCATTCGTCATCCTCAACTGGGGGGAGGCCGTCGCCCTCCACAAGTTCGATGCCAGCGAGTGCCGCCAGGGTCTGGTAGCTCTGCTCGTCCTCACAGCTTGCGAGCGCCAAAACCTCCTCGGAGAACTCCTCTGGAACGCCGTCCACCCGGGAGAGGTCCTCCTGCTGTTCGATGGCCCAGACGACAGCGGCCACGAATCCAGGAGAGTTTGCCAGCCGGGCAGGGGCGTTGGCTCTCCACTCCTTCAGCTTGGCCTCGTCCGTGCAGTTGCGGACGATGTGCTCCGCGGAGCCGCAGGCGAAACACCGGCGAACCTTCGGTGCGTCAGGGCGGGAGAGACCAGGTGGTGGTGGTAACGGGGTGACCGCCGCGGCGGCGGCAGTGGTGGGCCCGTTCTCCAGCATGGCGAGCGCTGGGCGGTTCGAGGAGGGGGTGAGCCTGAAGAAGGGGGAACGAGGAGGTGGATTTGCGAAGGAGACAGTTCGGGGAGGGCGGTCTGCATTGCGCCTCTGAGCTGCCTCCGTGTCGATGTCATTCTCCACCTCCTCAGCGACCTCCCGTATCTTCAACAGGGCGTTGTGGGTGCCCGGGATGTCGTCAGAGGCAGCCTTCCTTTCCCACTCCTCTGGCCTGGAGACGTCCAGGTGGATGGCCCTGAGGCGCCGCATCACCTTGGGCGCATACTTCAGCCCTCGGCGGTACGTGGAGAGCATGGACAGGTTGGACATCTCCACGCAGTTGGGGACCCTGCCAGCCAGGAAATTGACCAAGGCCATGCGGGTCTCCAACCGCGAAAAGTACTCCGCCGCGGTCTCATTCGGCGCCTGCTTCAGTGCGATGGCCTCGCCGTGCGTGTTCTCCAGGTAGCCCTGTGTCAGGGAGCACACCGCCAGGTCGCTGAAGAACACGTCCAACTCCACGTAGCGCTGGTGCCAGGCCTGGTCGGACCCGAAGATCCCCGCCGCTCGCTCCAAGAACCTCTTCTGCTGATCTTGCAGAGTGTACTCCTTGAAGCTCCAGCAGAGGAGGCTCGACACGCTCGCCTGGTACTCCGATACAGACGGCGTACAGCTGGGGGTGGTCAGCGCTTCGACCACGATGGCCTCCTGGAAAGTCTTCCGCACCAAGTTAAAGTAGTGCTCCAGCTGCGCCAGTAGGCCATCCTTGTCGGCCGATTTGGTGTCGGCCGCGGAGCGGGGGAACTTAGTCAATACCACTCACGGTAGTAGCTCGCTGGTGGGATAGCCAGGGTGTGCGTTGTCCAGGCGCTCAGCTGTCTTCCGCTTCGTCGTCAGAGGAGGAGGGGGAAGGTGGAAGGGGGCCCTCTGGGGAGTTGTCAAAGGCGCCTGCCGGTGGGAAGGTGAGGTCCGGTTGAAATAACCACTTGAGCGGTCCCTGTTTCCACCACTCTCTTCTGTGCCTTTGTGGGGGAACTGCCATACACTGGCGTACTCAAAATTTCGCCAGGGCTCCGCGACACAGATTTCAAGTGCCTAAGTATGCAGGCAGAGGTCAAGAAACTGCAGATGGAGGGATGGAGAGATCAACCAGAAGACTCAGCAAGGTCCCAGAAGGTAGCCGGACTTCGTATGGTGCGCCAGGCGCCTTCCACCACTTTTGATCACATGAGTGGCTAAGCCACTCCGCTTGGTGGGGCGGTGGGGGCCCAATCTGATGTCGTGATTTTTCGCAGTTGCGGTTGAGAGCAAGTTAAGGGCGGATTACTTTTCGGACTCGATGCAGCGTGCGCCTACCTACATCTTCGTCGAACAGTGTCTTCAACTTTCTAAGCGCTATCTTTTTGGGCCCGTCCATTAGGGCTCTACAGTCAATAGTGTCACAAACGTTTCAAAAATCGATCGTTTAACCCCTTAGTTGCGGTTGGAATTTTTCGCAAAAATATGTGGTTTGGGGACAATTCAAAGTATTGCGTGATCATGGCCGCATGCACGCATGCGACATCATGTATGTTATAGGAGACCATCAAATAAGCCACAACGAATCATGGTATAGCTATATCTATCGTATATCTCGAGATATATGGATTATCCAACCAAAATTTTGAGTATTTTGAGCATAGAAATTACGCATACGTCTTGTGTACGATGCGTGACTGCAGTCTTATTGACTTGTATCATGGTAAAATATCGCGGAAATTAACATGTTAGACTATCCCTAATCCATAGTACGCATTAATACCGCCCAATGTGCCAAAAAATACAAAAAAATGGCCAAAAAAACACCGAAAAAACACTTGGATTCAAATGTTTTCCTCACTTAAGAAATGTTTTCCATACTTAAGCTAAAACTCGGGTGATTTTGCTCATAAAATGAGACTATGTGGTGATATAATACCCCATGTTGCATGCGAGACGGGCGTTGGGATCCATTTCTATCGTATATTTCCACATGGCCACGTACAGTAATACCTCACATTTAAGGAAATGCTGGGTTAAGGAAACAGCCAGATTTTCGGGGGGGCGGAAAAATGCGAAAAAAGCTGGGCTGGAAAAAAACATTAAGAAAATGTACCCAAATAAGGAAATGAAGGCTGCCGAATCATTTCGTTAACGGAAATCGGAATGTCATATTAAGGAAACGAAGGCTAGCTGAACATCAGAAAATTCCATTATTATTAAGGAAATTGTAGCTGAATCTAGGAAAAACCAACTCAACCGTGTCACTCTGCATTGATGCATTCTCGGTCTCACCGCTGGGACTCTCATTGAGTGGCGCTTTGGCCTTGATACGCGTGATGACTATCGACTTCAAGTCGTCGTAGTCTTCCTTACTAATCATCCCACTTTGCAAGTCAGCATGCAATTCTCGCAGTTTCTGGCGACTGCTCGGATCCATGGTGAATTTAAGAGAATGCGCTGGCTGACTGCGCTTTCCAGTCCCTAAAAAGAAATGGATTTAAGAGAAGAGGCTGGCTGACGCTCGAATCGCGTTTCCTATTCGTTAGTAATTTCGGTAAGAGGCTGACGCTGGCAGGGGGGGGGGGGGTCAGAAAAATACGAAAAAAGCTAGGCTGGCTCCAAATTCCTGTTTCCTTAAAGGTGAGGTATTACTGTATATGCTTACCAATACGGGATGTTTATGGCTTGGTTAGCTACTTTTCAAAGCCAAATTTAAGCGCAAAATGACACAAATAGACAAATTCGGGTTTGGAAATACTAACACGTGAGATATATATCGCACTAGTATATGTGCTATACGAGATAGTTATCGGTTTCCGGAGGGGTGATACCACTGGTATCGTTGCGCGTCAGCGCGACGATGCCAGTGGTGTCACCCCGTAGAAAACCGATAACTAGCTTATCGGATTTTTAAGAGTGGCCACGTCGGATTTGATATCGGTTGAAGCACTTTGTTATTACTTTCCACGTCGGATTGCCTACATCTTACGAGTTTGGAGTCCTCGAAGCGCACCGATCGATCGTATCGATCGCGATTTCATGACATTCTGGAAATAATTTAAATTTAACCGTTCGATTAGATTTAACGATCGGATTGCAGTTTCAGATTTGACCCGAATACTACATGTGTTTGCTCCGCAGATCCCAACGCTCATTTGTGAAACGCTTGCTCGGCAGTGCAGCACCATTTCCTGTCAGTGTGTGCTCATCCCCTGCCTGTTTAGCTGCTTTGGCCCCTTCGCTTTTGTGTGTCCTCAGATTGATTGCAGGTACTGCTTTCGTGTGGGAGGTAGACGGTATGTCAACTATGCTGTCATATGGTGGAAGACACTTCCTGGTCAACGTTCGTAGCATACCCGATTCTTGTGTTTACATGTTTGCCTCGGAAGTTTTGATATCCAATTTCCTTGTTTTTTTCGATTCTTGTGCATCTGAGAACTTCAGGTTATTTTCAGCCGTGGCAGCCTGAGCTATTTGAGTCAAACCCGCGTGTCCTTCTCGTTAAGATTTCACTCTAGTTGTTTGCTGTCGGTGCGTAGGCCATTTCAAACAGACCCTTCCGCGCGTGCTGGCATGCGCGCGTTGCAAAAATACGTTTTTGCCTTTTTCTTGGCGGTGGTTTGTCGTCAGTTGCGCGTATTGTTTGCTCTTACTAGTGCTGTATTCGAAATTTAAATTTTTGTTCTCTTCGTTTTCTGCTTGCGTTTTAACGGAACTGACTGGTCAGCTATGATCTTTACATAGCGCAGAGTCTGTCTGTGCCCGCGCGGCATGCGGGTATGTCACACCTTTTCGGTATGTGTTCTGCTGCTTGCATGCAATTCCTGGCTCGCTATTGCAGCGCATGAGGCAGGGCAGTGCGTTAGCCTCTGGCACGCCTCGGGACCACACCCGACCCTGCCACTGCAAGGTACGGTTCCCCCGCTTGCTAAACGGGGAGTTCTGGATGGCGTTTGTGATGTCGGTCGCCCCGATTTGGCTTTGACTTAACCTAACGTTGTGTGTGCTTGTCGCTATCCAGGTCTCAGCTTTAATTATAATTTGAAGTGGTGGCATATCCAAGTCTCAAGGTAGGCGTTCATGCCAGTCCCCCTTTTCTTTGTTGCATATTTGACCGTCTGGCCAGTTCTTTCTCGGCACGTCGGATGCACAGGTGCGAATAGGTTTGCCCGAACACCCATCCAGGTTTCACACTTCTGTTGCATGCATACTATGCGTGTGTGCGTGCTTCTTCGTTATTTTCGTTTCGTGGGGTTCGCTGACTGTGCTATGTACGCGGTGTGGTACGCAGGACTATGTATTTCTGATGGAGTGTGGCGATCTTGCTAGTGGCTTGGGACAATACCCGACCCTGCCACTCTAAGGTGTGATTTCCCCGCTTGCTATTTGTGGAGTTCCGGATTGCGGGTGGGATCTCTATCGCCCTGACCTGACAGACAAGTATGTTCCTTTTCACTTTGGCCTAATTTTGTGCATGTCATCATGCAGTTTATTCTCAGCTCTGTCATAATATATCGACGGCGGCGACGAATCGTCATCGTCACCCACTGTTTGGAGAACAGGTTCCCACCCTTTAGGTCATGTGTCGATCTTGAATGTGTTTTCGTTTCGGGGGGTTTTTAATTATGCACGTTCTTACAGTGCCCCTTTCTTTGTTGCATACATAGTGTTTGCTCTTGAGCATCTCTCTGCACTGTATGCTGTCTTTGCAATGTTGTAATTGTTATGACGAACGCAAATCTACTTTGCATCCTGGTTGCCTTGTGCCCATCGCAGGAGTAGCTAAAGGCTTCTTCTGATTCTGTGAGCACTTTGTGGTGTTGGTCACCTGACTGTACAGATTAGTTGATTCTTTTGCACTTTTAGCTCAACGTTGTGTGTATTTGTCGTTATGCAGATCTTCGTTTTAACATACGGGTGGTGGCAACGAGATGTCGCCCACTGTTTAGTGAATAGTGAACAGGTACCCGTCCGTGACGTCCTGTCTCGCTCACTTGTGTTTTCTCTTTTCGGGGTTTCCATTCATTAATTTCGGTTTCTCGATTCATATGCGTATCAATTATGCGATTCAAAGTCAATTATTTCTGTTGTGCGCAGGCGTGCCGTCGCCCGACACAATCGGTTGTGCAGGAGCATTCTTTGCCTGGCATCATCCTTTGCGCAGGAACATCCAGGCGCAGCAGCTGGGAATCCATGCGCGCAACAACGGGTGCCACTAGTCAATTTGCGGCATGCAGGTTTTTGTTGGCATCAATGTTGCTCAGCAGGAATTTGGCCGAAACTGCTCTAGCAAGAATTTCTGTGTTTCTAGATCTGGCCAGTTTCTTTGGCATAGGATATTATGTTATCACCTGCCACCTTGATAGACTATTCTGTTATCGCTTGCCACGTAAGTAAGATATTCTGTTATCAGTCGAGAATATTCTGTTATCAGTCTAGAATATTCTGTTATCAGTCTAGAATATTCTGTTATCAGCTGCCACATCAGCTGATAACACTATTATAGCATCCGACGTGTCAGCTGATGGTGCCTCTAAAAAAGTAAAAATCCGATAATATTGGTTAACCTGTAGCCATATATCATGAGTGCACCCACAAACCTTACAATATTCGATGCGCCAACCGCACATATGCAGTTTCATGGTAAGCCACGCTCTCATTTTCGAGGCCTTGTTGAGAATTCTCAACGTGTCGCAGCTAAGGGGTTAAGAAAACATTAAGAAAGCAGCTGCTGGGTTGCATACACATCGAAAGGCCAAGGGCCGTCGATTAAGAAAGTGTCACGCTAGCGATCCCGAAAAACGGACGACTGCTGTCAATCCAAGGCAGCCAGGGGGGCATTTTAAGAAACGCGACTACGCTGGCTGTCGTGCGATGGCCCTCTGGATTAAGAAAGCAGCGGCTGGCATTTTTGGCCTGCTTTCTTATATCCCGACTTCTACTGTATACGAGCA
>LGRX02010060.1:0-14597 GCA_001247695.2 Cymbomonas tetramitiformis | reverse complement strand
AGCCCAAATGGACCCTCCCGGGTGCTCACGAAGCCCCCTCCACCCATCCTTATACCAAAATGCTCCTAAGGGCCTGCACTACAAGGCTGTGCAATGCATCATCTGACAAGCTCCTTGCCTCCCTCATTAAACCCTATCCTGTATGACAGCTGATGATACGCTGGATGCCAATGCCCCTAACCCTACCCCCCATAGCCCAAATGGACCCTCCCGGGTGCTCACGAAGCCCCCTCCACCCATCCTTATACCAAAATGATCCTAGGAGCCTGCTCTAAAAGGATGTCCAATGCATCATGGGCAAATCAGCTTGCCTCACTCACTATAGCCTATGCTGTATGACAGCTGATGATGACACGCATGATGACAATGCACCTAACGCTACCCCCTAGCCCAAATGGACCCTCCCAGGTGCTCACGAAGCCCCCTCCACCCATCCTTATACCAAAATGATCCTAGGAGCCTGCTCTAAAAGGATGTCCAATGCATCATGGGCAAATCAGCTTGCCTCACTCACTATAGCATATGCTGTATGACAGCTGATGATGACACGCATGATGACAATGCACCTAACGCTACCCCCCTAGCCCAAATGGACCCTCCCAGGTGCTCACGAAGCCCCCTCCACCCATCCTTATACCAAAATGATCCTAGGAGCCTGTTAAAAGAGGATGTCCAATGCATCATGGGCAAATCAGCTTGCCTCACTCACTATAGCCTATGCTGTATGACAGCTGATGATGACACGCATGATGACAATGCACCTAACGCTACCCCCCTAGCCCAAATGGACCCTCCCGGGTGCTCACGAAGCCCCCTCCACCCATCCTTATACCAAAATGATCCGAGGAGCCTGCTCTAAAAGGATGTCCAATGCATCATGGGCAAATCAGCTTGCCTCACTCACTATAGCCTATGCTGTATGACAGCTGATGATGACACGCATGATGACAATGCACCTAACGCTACCCCCCTAGCCCAAATGGACCCTCCCAGGTGCTCACGAAGCCCCCTCCACCCATCCTTATACCAAAATGATCCTAGGAGCCTGCTCTAAAAGGATGTGCAATGCATCATGGGCAAATCAGCTTGCCTCACTCACTATAGCCTATGCTGTATGACAGCTGATGATGACACGCATGATGACAATGCACCTAACGCTACCCCCTAGCCCAAATGGACCCTCCCAGGTGCTCACGAAGCCCCCTCCACCCATCCTTATACCAAAATGATCCTAGGAGCCTGCTCTAAAAGGATGTCCAATGCATCATGGGCAAATCAGCTTGCCTCACTCACTATAGCCTATGCTGTATGACAGCTGATGATGACACGCATGATGACAATGCACCTGGAAGGGCGGCTGATTTTATTGTGGCAGCTGTCGGCGGCTCCTTTACGTTGGGGGGTACACAGAGAATTAAGGAATGTGTTGCAGAGTTCAACAGCCGCGCAGGCACGGCTGCGAGGATCTACGGGGCTACCTTCGACGTCAAGGACCAATTCTCCAACGTGGACCACGCACTGGCGACTCGGGCGATCACGAACACGGTTGACTTGTGGAGTTTCATGTCACCCGTGCAATCTCTTCTGGTTAATGTGCGGGGGAGACGAGGTGTACGTATCTTTATGGCGGAAAGGGGTCCCGCGATCGACTGCTGTCCGAATCACACGGGCGAAGTTAGTCAAGGGTCTGGTGCTCTCTCTCACACATAACTTTGTCTGGATCGCTGGTGTACTTGTGAGGCAGACCCGGGGGGTGGGGATGGGAGGAAGAGACAGTCCCTCTACTGCGGGTCTTGTATGTGCATACGGTGAGAGAGAATTCTCTGAATCTATTTACGCTGACAGCAACTTTATTCGTTTCTACCGGCAGGCCGACGATTGTATCGCTCTGGTAATGTTTTTATCTGGATCACTACGGGAGTGGCACCGACTCCGGGAATCCTTGAGACAGTACAGGGATCACACATATATTAATGGTATGCGGGTGCTTATGACAGGAGCTGCGGGGGTGACTTACTGTGACAGTACCGAGCTGGAGTACTGCGGGCTCAAATTCATCTTTGGTAAACGGCGATGCGAGTTCCGACCTCTCACACAGAATGAGAAGAGGGGTGTCACCTCCCTCCGTGAGAGAGCACAGGCCTTCCCCTTTGTGCACTGGACCTCTATGTGCTTGGAGTCCAGAAAATTTGTGACTCTTACTGGTGTCTTGCACAGGATTTTCACCCACTCCTCGAGCACAATCATGGTACGTGCTGCGCTTCTACGACTGGAAACCGAGCTCGATCGCGCTGATTATCCCAGACCGTGGCTGAAGAAAGGCCTCACCTCTCTTGCGCGGGGGGATCCCCTCAGCTTCTGGGCCCGGTTCTGTGCAGCCACTAGAGCGCTACGAGCCGATCAGTACACCTCCGTGACAGACTTCTGGAAGCTTGGGGCCCCGTAGTCCGGGGCTGTTCGATTATGATGGTTTCATAGTTCCTTGCCAGTTACACTCCGTGCCAACGTTTATGGTTTTGGTTTTGTTTTTATGTTTGTTTTTATGTTTGGTTTTATTACTGGATTTATTTCTGTGCGCTACCTGCCTACAGCTTGCATTCGTATGATTGGGGTGGCACTCTATTTTCAACTTCTTATCAACTCCGACTCGGGCTGTTCTTACCCCCTGCAGTAAACCTTTCCCCCTGCATATGCCCGAGTCCGTGTATTACGTTATTTTCTCTTGAAAACTCCGACGCGTTCGTAAGACAAAGTGTGATTTTCCGAGGTCGGTTTGTCTCATATTCGACTATCTCTCCGCGAGTTATTGCCTTTGTATTACGTCATAGTTTCTGAAAATTCCTGACGCGTTCGTAAGACACCTCGAAAATTAGTTATCTCTGCCTTTTCTCAATCTTTCTCAGCATATTCAGACGTGGGCCATCAGCTCTCACGTGCATTACATAGCCGCCAGAAAGGTCTCTGTTGCTCAGAATCCTACTGACGAAGCCTTGCCTTAGTGGAGGAGGGCGAAAGCGCTATAGGAAACCACTAACTTACAGCATGTACAAAGGCAACATTTTTGTATATCAATTATAAACCTGAGTATCATATGTTGGGAGTTTCTGTGTAAAGAGAACCTTTATCAACTGAACTAAACAAGTTATAACTTAACATTCCTGTCCTTTCACGACGTTTTGCAGAGACGTTTGTTGCGAAGCAGAGTATTGACAGTTGGGGTGGAATTAGTTTTCTGGTACCCTTCTATTATCCTATCTTATCTTACAAACTGGAGAGTTGGTTTATTTGATTACTGGGCTATCTACCTACGGCAGATCACAGTTCATTCAAAATTTTACATACAATGAGTTTACCACCACATGCTCAGGGTGGGTTTAACCCGCAGTCAATGCAACAGTTCAATCCTCAGCAGGGACCTACTCAGCAGCGGTATGGCAATGGTCCTGGACAACAGCCTGCACCCCCACCATATCCCCCACCCCCCATTCACCACCAACAGCCGCCACCTTGGAACCACCAGCAGCCGCCACCTTGGAACAATCAGTCAGACCAGTACGGCGGCGGCGGAGGCGGCTGGAAACCAGGAGTGACTCAACAGCTACGAGATCAGCTCCACCAAGAACAGTTACACAGGATCACGGCAGACCTGGAACTGAAGCACGAAAGGGCGGCACGTGCACAGCTGGACCGCCAGCGAGATCGTACTCCGAAGAAGGAAGAGCGGAACAAAGAGAAGGGGGAGAAGACACCTCGCTCTCGATCGAGGTCGGCGCGATCTAAGTCAGCGTCGAAATCCTGCTCACGCTCCAAGTCAAAACACTCTCGTGAGCGACTTTCAGATTCCAGTTTTACTTCTGGCAGTGAGTCAGGGGAATCTGTGATGTCACCGCAGGCTATACGGTTAAAAAGGCGGCGGCATATGCAGAAGGCAGCAAGGAAGGATCTGGCGGCAGAACGCCGAAAACTGGAAGCTGACCTGGATGCTGCACGAGCTGTGAGTGCGGCTCAGATGAGGGCAGAGCTAAAACATGCGAAAGAAGAACTGGCCAAGCTGAAGGGGGCGGCGAATCGTGGTAACACTGGCGGCGGTCGTGGCGGCGGATTCAGAAACGGCGGTGGACGCAATGGAGGTCGGGAGTACGGTGGAGTGCTTGAGGTGGATGACGAGGGTAACGCCGTGCTGAGCGATGAGGGCGGCGAAGACGCGGATTACCTTCCCCCAGTTCCCATATTACCTGCAGATGTCAACGAGAAATTTAAGCAAGTGGCTGGACTGAAACGAATGGAAGATATTTTGAAGACTTTGAATGACTTACCTGCGGGCTGGGATGACAGCAAGCCGAGAGGTGGAGTTGACCGTCGCTCTGTGGTGAACCACGTCGTGGACCTGCACAACGAAGGGAAGCTCGACTTTTTCAAATTCTAGCTCTTTGGTCCGCGCCAATGCAGAGCAGCCCGCCTGATGGAACTCCTATCACTATCACGGGGGATCCTATCAGGTATGTATTGGCGCAGGGACTGGGAGGCTGCAGGGGTGGAGGAAGAGTTCCAGAAGATCTGGAAGTTTCAGGCTCTCTCCTTCTTCCACCTATGTGGGTGCCGTCCGAGATGGTGGACCCAACGTTTCTTACCTTTCTGGAATGTTATGACGACGGAGAAGTTAATGGAGTGGTACCGCGGCGAGGACAACTACGCAGCTTATGTCCTCGTGTCCCCTTGGACGAGCCCCTCTTACGTAGGCAAAACTTGGGGCGGGATCGACAACCGTCTGCGGAAGCACCTGCAAGTCACCAGAGACCCAATGAGAAGGGGGGCCAAAAAACTTTACGGCTTCCTTAGGGCATACGGAATCTACAACTACGTATGCTTACCACTCGCCTTTTTTGAATGCAGGACTGACACAGACACCGCGGAACTTCGACTTATCCGACTGACGCAGCACGAGAACCACACGCTCAACACGCAGGGGTTCCGAGCAAAGCGACTTGGTCCAGACAAGAGAAAGAAACGGGCAATGACGAGACTGAGTGAGCGTCAGCGCAGAACGATGCCCAACAGGGGGATGGGCAACAACTATTACAGTGAACGGCAGACGGCCGTCTCAGTGCTACGCAACAGTGAGTGGCGTGGCACGAATCTTATGTCGTGGCTTTCACGACTTTCAGGGGGACAACTACAACAGAAATTCCTTACGACTACCCCTGGACTTATTGATGGCACAGACTGGCAGACAGTGAAATCCATATTCGGGCAGAGCAGTGTGACTATTACCTGGACTGGTGGAGAGTGCCTGTCGGGGAAGCTCCATGAGTTCGCGAGCCGATTGCGGGGCGTGGCCGCCAAGTTGAAATTCGAGAAACTGAACGAGGCGCCAAGGGATGCCTGGGCCGCTTGGGTGGTGAAGGGTCTCATACGGCGCCCAGCTACGTGCCCTGTACTTTACCAGTTTTCCCTTGAACAGCTGGTGCGAGTTTTTGAAGCAGTCCGCACTAACATACCGTGGGGGCAGAGGGCGGCGCTGCGCCGCAAAGTTTGTCTTGCAGCGAAGAAGGCTCACGGTTTTCCACTGCGGGGAGTCTATGTGCTCAAGCTTCCGGCGGCTGAACTCTGGCAGTCCTTCGACGTTCGAGAGCTCGCTCGCGCGGCCGTCAGACAACTCAAGTGCGCTCGACGGGTCCGACAGTTCATCATCAAGAGGACCTCCATCGTCCAGACACGCGGACGAAAGCTGACGGACCTCTTCTGCAACTTCCGCGACGCTGCTGCTTCTCCGACCACACCACCGTGCATGTGTCATACTGCCTCACCTCATTTACCCAGGGACTCTGAAGGGCACGTCTGTGCAAGGACTACGGACATAACGGACCCGACTCTGGCACATATTTTCTCCCGCAGTCTGAAAGACACTCCAGCGTATTCAGTCAACTATCAGACAGCAGCAGCAGACTCGAGCCTCTCCTGCCTAGCACAGTTTTCAGTATTCTCAGCCCGCCACGAAGATGAGCACCTCAGCGACATACTCCCACTTGGGTTCGATGAGAAGGGAACGACTTTTTTGGCAGAACGCAACACGGTGCGATCAGTACAACAGAAACGTGTCAAGGGAAAATTTATCGCAGTTGAATGCTGGACGAAGTGGTTTGTTGTTAAATGTGCAGGTCGACTGGTGATGCGTATTTATTGGTCGAGACTGAAGTGGCTGCTGTAAACGGCGATGCGAGTTCCGACCTCTCACACAGAATGAGAAGAGGGGTGTCACCTCCCTCCGTGAGAGAGCACAGGCCTTCCCCTTTGTGCACTGGACCTCTATGTGCTTGGAGTCCAGAAAATTTGTGACTCTTACTGGTGTCTTGCACAGGATTTTCACCCACTCCTCGAGCACAATCATGGTACGTGCTGCTGCGCTTCTACGACTGGAAACCGAGCTCGATCGCGCTGATTATCCCAGACCGTGGCTGAAGAAAGGCCTCACCTCTCTTGCGCGGGGGGATCCCCTCAGCTTCTGGGCCCGGTTCTGTGCAGCCACTAGAGCGCTACGAGCCGATCAGTACACCTCCGTGACAGACTTCTGGAAGCTTGGGGCCCCGTAGTCCGGGGCTGTTCGATTATGATGGTTTCATAGTTCCTTGCCAGTTACACTCCGTGCCAACGTTTATGGTTTTGGTTTTGTTTTTATGTTTGGTTTTATGTTTGGTTTTATTACTGGATTTATTTCTGTGGGCTACCTGCCTACAGCTTGCATTCGTATGATTGGGGTGGCACTCTATTTTCAACTTCTTATCAACTCCGACTCGGGCTGTTCTTACCCCCTGCAGTAAACCTTTCCCCCTGCATATGCCCGAGTCCGTGTATTACGTTATTTTCTCTTGAAAACTCCGACGCGTTCGTAAGACAAAGTGTGATTTTCCGAGGTCGGTTTGTCTCATATTCGACTATCTCTCCGCGAGTTATTGCCTTTGTATTACGTCATAGTTTCTGAAAATTCCTGACGCGTTCGTAAGACACCTCGAAAATTAGTTATCTCTGCCTTTTCTCAATCTTTCTCAGCATATTCAGACGTGGGCCATCAGCTCTCACGTGCATTACATAGCCGCCAGAAAGGTCTCTGTTGCTCAGAATCCTACTGACGAAGCCTTGCCTTAGTGGAGGAGGGCGAAAGCGCTATAGGAAACCACTAACTTACAGCATGTACAAAGGCAACATTTTTGTATATCAATTATAAACCTGAGTATCATATGTTGGGAGTTTCTGTGTAAAGAGAACCTTTATCAACTGAACTAAACAAGTTATAACTTTAGATCTTTTTCTGTGGTCGCATGTAAAACCGAAGTGAACCCTTTGTATTTAGTGCATCGTTTTTACTGTGGCCATACATGTTGAACACAGGCCCAAAAGAAACCAAGACCCACTTGGAACGTGCGCAACTCGCACGCGCATGGCTCGGTCTACCACCGTTGTCCTCACTGGAACAAGTGAATCCGATTTATTTTGACAACTTGCAGCATCAACAACCATGCAGCATAGGCGACTGCCCACTAGCTGAACTAGCGCTATCATTTAATCACCGTGCGCCAGCTCAGATTTGCTGCGACAATCATCGAAGGGGACCAGCTCACAATCAGCGTCCAGCTTGCAAGACGTGCCAGTTGATATGCGCTAGAGATGACGAGCGCACTGACATAGATCGAGTCCCAAACGACACGGCGTCCACTGGGTGCTTACAGGTGCGAACATTATACTCATGACTCCACATATCCATGTAACACGTTTTTCATCATTTGTATGCATATGCCATATAGTAAATGGTGCCTTGAAATAGCTAACACGCGTGTACATGTCACAATACAGACGGCTTGGGCGCATTCCGACCAGGGCTCTTCATGAATAGGATTAGTAATCATGATTTTTGATTTGATTAGGCCTTATTTCCTATTAATCAAGCCATGATTTGGACCCCTACCGTACTAATCAAGTCATGATTTGGACCCTTTCCTATGAATCAAGTCATGATTTCGTCGCGAGCCTATAAATCATGACTTGATTCGAAACGTGATTACTATGCACGATTTTCCCGCGCCATCCGACCGATCTCGCCCGACGGACTGACGCAGTTCCAGTTCTAGCCATCTATTCGTTGCGTCAGGTCTGTTCGACAGCCCACAATTTTCACTCCCCCGCAAAGCCGTTTTTCAGCTTCCGACAACACTACTGGTTCGTTCATTCAGCAGACATCATACCGACAATATGGGCCGACGGAAGAAAGAGCTCTCATCGAAGCAGCAAACACTTCCCCCCGAAGGTAGACCAGCTCGGACACACCCAGCCTTTGTGAGGAGATGTATTCTGATCGTGTTGAATGTAGCAGCGGTGCATGCATTGCATACACACAACACAAGACAACAAATGATCCGATCCAACACAAGAATTGAGAACACGATGAGTATCAATTAAAGTATGCACAATCGGAGAAGCAAAATGAGAGCAAAAGAAGCAAAAAGAGAGCAAAAGAAGCAACCAAAATGTTACAGCAAACACATACCAAAATGTTACAGCACTTGGAACACAAACAACGTTGAATAATTTATTTGTCCGATTGTTCAGCACGCTCTGCGGCCTTTGCAACCTTCTTGCGTGCACGCCGATTCTTATTCCTATTGGCGGCACGCTTGTTGCTGATTGGCAACTCGAAGTCGCCATGGAACTTCTTGCAAGCATTGAGAAATTTGAGCGTCACAAAGTTGCCAACGTAGTACCTATGGCAATCCTCCTCAAGACGCTCACAAGCCCCTGCAGCATGTGAGAACTCGCTGTTGAAAAACAACAAATCGCCATGGTATAAACGCATTGCGAACTTGTGATCAGGTGCGTGCCAATATTGCACAACACCTTCGCTCCTACCAACGTCAAAAATGCGAATTCGTGTCAGAACGGAGAGCGCACATCAATATCCTTGTGCATAGCACCTTCAAAATCTTTAAGAAGATATTGTTGGCCTCCTACGCCATGTCCAGAACTCAAGGGAATACCAGCGTCCAAAAGCACAGACTTTTCGTACTCCACATGCGCACAAAGCACCTTTTCGGAAGGTTGAGTCACCAATGCGTACAACTGCGCGTTCGCAGCGTTCCTCCAACGCCTAACCACCTCGTTGGGTGAGCCATCGGTCTTCTCTGTCAGGGTCATGACCGATGACATATGTGTCATACATGGCATACGTGTCATACGTGTCAGACATGTCATACCATGTCACGTCATGTCATGTCGGCCGTGTCATATATTATTATGACAGTCGTCAGTACGGTCGACCATGACTGTACCTGTCGTCAGATGATAATGTCACATCATCTGTCATTATTCAAGGAAAGACTTGAATGACCCTGTCATCGAGAGTTCGTACGTCGAACTCGAAGGTGACAAAGCAAGATACATCTTGAAGTAACAAACAAGAACCATCTTTGCTTTAAGCATGTGCGGAACACGCATGCACAGTATGAACGAACTATTCGTTATCACCATACTGGTCGTTCAACCTATGTCTCGGGTTCACAACCCAATGGCGGTACTATCTATGATGATAGGAGACATATGGTATAAGATGAGGAAGCGTTGGGCTTCAAGCAGATCTTCACTCAGAGACTGCACTCATCACCCGCTATTACTTACACTCGCGTTGCTGTCCAACTTCGCAGTGTTAACTTGTATATTGATAATATATTCACGGCCTGTTTATCTTGCCGTATCATATGGTATTCTCCTAAAACTCGTCAAGGCACGAAAAGAGAACTCAAGTGTGAGTGCAGCGTCAGAGATAGTATATATATCATATTGTTCGCAGGTTTGCAGGTGGGCGCATAAGCGACAGCGCTCGCAGTGATACTGAATATCTGCAAATTGAATAATATACGCTCGAATATTGTCAGCACACAGATTGCGCGAGGAGATTTTTCATCGCGAACATAATCGCAGCTGACAGCATCCGCAGAAAAGTCGTCTTGATTTTATAAGCAACAAGGTGTGCGCACAATGTACGGAACGCATATACATGATGTCAAAATTCGCAGGATCGTCACAGTATGCGAGATGCAGATGCGCGAACGTAAAATGATCGTCAGCGCATATGATTTTCAACTGCGACTGGACGCACAAAATTTCGTTTAACAGCGCGCTCGCATTCGTTCATGCGATGTACATCAGCAGCGATGATATGCTTTGTGAAATGATTGTCAACATCGATTTTCGCAAATGCTCGTATGACGATTTTAGCTCGTCAGCGCGATGTGCACTGATGTGATGCTCATGTGCGCGATGTGCACGTCAGCGCGATGTCATGATTTCATCTGATGCAATGGACGCACGTTTTTAGGGCGCATGATTCCTAACGCGTCTTTATGCAGCGAGATATACAAATGTGTACGCGCGTCAATATCCTCTGCAGAATGATTGTATACTTGCAGGGATGCTGTGGACGCATGATCACCATACTGCTGTGGATGCATGATCACTCTACTGCTGTGAATGTATGATCACCATACTGCAGCAATTCACACTATGTCCTGATGACTGCATACATATTTCTAATGCTGATGATTAGAGTACAGCGTTTCATACTTATCTGAAGTATAGCGTGCAAAATGTTTATTTGAGCATACACTAACTTACAGCATATATTACCTGCAGCATCTGAGTATATGTATATCTTATACTGAATGACTGCCACACTGTAAGTTGTGCATGCATTATGATAACAGATGTTCTATATGATCCAACTTTATCACGGTAACAGTTGGAATAGATGGCATCAAATCACAATACATTAGATGTGCACAAAAGCATTCATTTGCAGTGCATGCTAACTATATTAGAACCCATACAGTATAAGGTGCCTGTTCAGTAATCTTAACACAGTAATTAGCTCAATGTGACTCGGTGGAGTCGAGATACTCCTCGGACAACATATTGTTCTACTGTGGATTACTGAAAGGATGCTCACCGGAGCTGTATGTGAAATACACCCAGCAACTCATTTTGTAAATGAGATTATTTTGGAATTACAATTACTCCTAAACTTAATATATCATGCTAGATGTATTCAGTGCATGGTATGCTGATAATCCTGCATGATGAACTGTCTGGAAACATTGTAATGTACAGAAGTTATCTTACTGCAAAGTGTGTAAAAAGTGAGCACACACACACACTGACAAAAGTGCTAATCAGTAAGCACTATGCATGCATACACACTGCATTGTATGTATTGATATTCACTGATTCAAAGTGAATTGATTAACTTAAATATCTATCATGTATATGATAATGTAGATACCACTGTACAAACACATGTGCGTGTACAGTGTCAGCGATTGTGATAGATATGGGAACAGATAAACCAACATGCTGTAGGGCTGGATGGAGTTATCTCCAGACCCGAAGGCAAGATACTGCACCCATGCAACAGCTGGTAACTGTTGGGTGCAGTCCACTCGTCATTCCACATATCATCGCTGGAGCAACAACAACAACTACATTGCATAATGAAAATTGATTCAGATTTGATCAGTTCAAATGCATGCAACTCTCAGATCAGTATCTACATGACATCTGATAATAGTTGTTGAGGACAGCACACACATACAAATGTGTTGTGTCAAATTGCTGTGATTATATCAAGCAATGTCCAGATATGTTCTAAATAAGAAATATCATTTTGATAAATCTTAGAGCACAGACCTATGCTCAGAACAGATCATAGATTGACAAATATCACTAAAGTGGATGTTCCTAAATGGATGTTCCCACTTAAGTTGATAAATATATATATCATCAGAATGTACATTTACTGCCATGGGTTTAAATCAGTAAAACCCAGAAATGCGGTCAACCATAGATGTTGATATTGATACGGCGAGATCAACAGGCGCCGTGAATATATTATCAGTATACAAATAAACACTGCAAAGTTGAACAGCAATGCAAGTGTACGGATGAGCGGGTTTGTGAGTGCAGTCTCTGTAAGAAGATCTGCTGAAGCACAACGCTTCCTCACTTAAGTACCATACGTCTCCCATCATCTTAGATGGTACCGCCATTGGGTTGTGAACCCGAGACGTAGGTTGAACGACCAGCATTGTGGAAACGACTAGTTCGTTCATGCTGCGCATGCGAGTTCCGCGCATGCTAGGAGCATTTTTACCCATTTTACAGCTTTTTCAGCTATGTAAAATATTGCTTCGGTGACATATCTCAGTGTATATGTGGAATGTAAAGTACAGAATCACTGTAAGGAACTTCACTTTTGCATATGACAAATTTCATAGCAAATAAGTGAGTTGTGCTGTATATCAACATTTATGGTTGATAGCATTCTGGGTTTTACTGATTCAAACCCATGCACAGCAAATGTACTTTTCTGATTATGTATAGATTTATCAATGTAAGTGGAAACACCCACTTTAGTGATATTTATCAACCTATGATTTGTTCTGAGCATAGGTCTGTGCTCTTAAGATTTATCAAAGTGATATATCTTATTTAAAACAAATCTGGACTTTGCTGGATACAATCACAGCAACTTGACACAGCACATATATATGTGTGTGTTGTCCTTAACAACTATGTCAGATATCATGTAATACTGATCTGAGAGTTGCATGCAATATTGATCTGATCAAGTCTGATTCAACTGTCAATATGCAGAGTAGTTGTTGTAGTTGCTCCAGCGATGATATGTGAGATGAGACGAATGGACTTATCGCGTATATATGCGATTAGCTGTTTCTGCGAGTGCGCTGCGGAAAATCTCCTCGCGCAATCTCTGCGCTGTCAATATGCGAGCGTATATTATTCGAGTTGCAGATATTCAATATTATGCGAGCGCTGTCGTTCATGCGCCCACCTGCAAACCTGCGAACAATATTAAATATACTACGTCTATCGGTGCACCCACTTGAGTTCTCGAGTATCGTGCCTTGACGAGCCTTTTTAGAATACCATCTGATACGGCGAGATCAACAGGCGCCGTGAATATATTATCAGTATACAAATAAACACTGCAAAGTTGAACAGCAATGCAAGTGTACGGATGAGCGGGTTTGTGAGTGCAGTCTCTGTAAGAAGATCTGCCGAAGCACAACGCTTCCTCACTTTTGTACCATACGTCTCCCATCATCTTAGATGGTACCGCCATTGGGTTGTGAACCCGAGACGTAGGTTGAACGACCAGCATTGTGGAAACGACTAGTTCGTTCATGCTGCGCATGCGAGTTCCGCGCATGCTAAAAGCCAAGATGGTTCTTGTTTGTATTCAAGATGTATCTTTGCTTTGCCATCTTCGAGTTCGACATACGAACTCTCGATGACAGGGATGCCTGATGATATGACATTATCATCTGGCGACATGTACGGTCATCGTCGACCGTACTGACGACTGTCATATCAATATATGACGCGACTCGACATGTACAGTCATGGTCGACCGTACTGACGACTGTCATAACAATATATGACGCGACCGACTGTCATGATATGACATGTCTGACAGGTATGACACGTATGACATGTATGACACATATGTCATCGGTCATGACCCTAACAGATATACAGCATAATTTACTTATTTGCCATGAAATTTGTCATGTGCAAAAGTAAAGTTTATTGCAGTGATTCTGTACTTTACATTCCACATACACAGAGTTATGTACATATATCAACATATATATATATATATATATGTTGAAAAAGGGCCAAGATCGGTAAAATTCTTTGGCGAATAATTTGAAATTTGAAAATTGGACCTTATTTTATTTGATATTATGATTTTATACCTATTAAGGTATAAGAAAATCATAATGACACATGTCATATCTCGTGTAACACCCTAGGTAATAGGTGTGGAATATGTAGGGGTGTACATATTGGCTGTAACACAAAATCGGTCAAAATGTTCTACGTGTAATCTTTTGAAAATTTGGGATTGATTTTTTTTTGCTATAACGAATATTCAGCTATCAAATAACAATCCCTGAATGACACAACACGTGTAACACCCTGTAACACCCTAAGAATTGAATGTGTGTGTCAGGGGGTGTAACGCACCTTCTGAACACCCTATAACATTCAGTTTGGTATTAAAAGCAGTTTTGCTTAAAAACATTTGCAAAATATTTATACTGCTTATTTTTTACCTATTTTAGGGTTACTGATACCATGTAACACCCTAATCATATTATTGGGTATATGGGCCACTGTAACATGACATGCCCTAAAATGCCACTATACGATTTCGATAAACTTCGTGTTTGGCATTGACATATCATACTGTTTTCGACACAGACATGATTATATATCGGGCAACAACCCAAGAACTGTAACAGATGCTTCCTGTAAGGACTGCATGCTATAACCTATAAGCTATAAGCTATGAGGTATATAGGCAACTGACTGCCTATGTGTTCACACTTCCTCGAGGGGGGAAGAAGGTGGATAGGATTATACACATATCCATTTTTCCGATCTGGTGATTATGATGGATTGCTTATGATAAAATCACTGCATCCACAAGTAACGTTGAAATCTGTACAACGTTAAATCCACCATCACTA
>LGRX02010059.1:0-22264 GCA_001247695.2 Cymbomonas tetramitiformis | reverse complement strand
GGCTGAGGTGGGGTTGCGTGGGGCGGCTGGCTTAAGGGTGAGTGGGAATGGTGAGATGGGGTCGTGGGTGGTAAAATACACCCATCGGGATGTGTTTGACTTTGTACTAACGCCATGGGTCGGTTGGCATCGAACTTCGCCCGAGATGGTGGGGTGCACTCAGGCGGTGGCCACAGGGGGTGTCCGATTTAAGGCTGGATGCTCGGCGCAATGTCCTTGTACGGTTTTCTCTTTGCCTTGATCCAGCAATCTACCGTTTCTTGGGCTGGTGACTGCAGCACCTTCGACCTCGGCTTCGTCTTCCAGTGCCCCTCGCTGCCATGGTTTTACCGCTCTTCGCACGGCTGTGTACTCGCATTCTCCCCACGCCGCTACCCTTACGCGCCCCGGCGTACCACCTCCCATCAGGCTCTCTACGTGATGGTTTCTGCAAGATCCAAAAAGTCCCTTATGAGGGACTCCGACATCGATGCCTCCTTGAGGCTGACCGACGCGGTGCGCAACACGCCGACGGTCAAAACCCCGACTTTTGCGTATCCCGCACCTACTTCCAACGAGGACGCCGACGTTGCCACCAGGAAGTATTTGCAGGAGCAGTCCAAGCTCGTTGACGAAATCTACAAGCAGCGGCTGCATCGGTCTTGGGCCAAGGGTATCCGCGAGGATATCCTTGGGGACAAGAAGCATTATTTCAGCGGCACGGCTGACGCGAACCTGCTCTCCGACATGGTGGTGCAGCTTCGTACAGAGTTCGCGTCCGCTGGACTGGAGCTGGCCTCGTTCGATCTGGACGAGCCTATGGCTCTGGTGGTGAGCAAGGTCAACGGCTTGCTCTACGACGTGCTCCAGCTGGTCATCGAAAAACACAGCAGCGCCCACGTCTGGCTTACGGGTACGGACGCATCTGCTGACCGAGATGGACGGCGTGCTCTGGTGGACATCATCAAGCGCTGCGTTCCTGTGGCGTTACGGGAGTCTTTCCAGCAAAAGCATGCGGCTCTCAACTATCCCGCCAACGTTGACCCACTGACAACCTACTATTCTAGCTCGAGAGCAGCGGTTGGTACGGGACAACAAGGCAGCTGACTGGACACCCACCGAAGCCACCAGGAATGGCTACTATCCGACAGTCCTTCCCCAAGGACTAAATTGAAAACTGGTCCTTGGGGAAGGACTAGCGCCGTCGATTTTTTGGGGACGACCTAGCCAATGCCAGTGACCCTATGGCTCGGTTTGTGTCATCAATGTGACCTAAACTAAGTCTCTTAATGCCCCATTGGCCACGGGATGGCGCATGTTGTTGTCGGTGGACGCCCATGTGGCATGCACCCTACTATTTCCATGAAATCCATTCAAATCGCCAAGCTGATTTCAGTACCTGATTTTCATGATTTTTTTGGGAGAGCTCTAGGTCCCAGATAGGTGCCGCAAGTGGTAATATTGCACAAGTATAGCCTATCCAATGATAGGTGGGCGTGGCGGTGAGTTGGGGTTATGCCATTGGTCGCTATATGGCTACTGCTTGGTGGTACTTGTCATATTTATATCAGCTGGAACTGCTTAAGTATGGGGCCACATTGCCCAAATTGCAGCTTTGCATGGCCCATATCATGTGGTCTATGGGACATATTACAAATAGTGAGCATAGTGATGCATAAATATGACTTCAAACTATACCTCGGTATTTTTTGGGGAATTTTCCAACCATTAGGGTGCGTGTTATTGAATATTTTGCTCGAATTTTGGGTCGGAAAATGTCATAATTCAGCATTTTCGTCTTAGTGGTGGTGTTTACCATGCGCTGAGAGCATAATATATCGTCATTATACGCCACTTACGGTTATGCACCTTTACATTGGGTCATAAATCTGATGTGTGAGTGGTGGTACATCACCCCCTATCCATCTAAGGGGCCATTAGGGGCCATGCCGCCACTAGTCCTTCCCCAAGGACTAGCCAAATGAATTAAATTTAGAGCATGACATAGCCCTAAACCGCGGCTAGATTACGGGTACCCAAACTTTGAAATTCAACTTCCCACAAAGATAGGCACGTAGGTTGTGTCCCAGAGGATTTTTTGAAGCATGGTGTTGGGTCTAAGGACCATTAATCCGGCCGTAATGTGCATTTCCGCCTAGTCCTTGGGGAAGGACTAGTGGCCCGGAAGCTCAGCTTGTACACCCGGCTTGACCCGGTGTTCTACGCCGCGGTTAAGGTGCGCTATCCCATGGTGGCCGATCTTGCGACGGTTTCCCTCGGTGCCCTTCGCGCTCTCGTGGTTGAGATTTACCAGGCATGGGCGGCGACGGAGGCCGGGAAGGCTGCCCTGGCCAGCCCCTTTTCTGGTGGTGCGTCGGCTTTGCTCTCCAGCGACGAGCACCAAGTGCTCCTCGGGAAGATCCAAGAATTGACTGAGCTGGTGCAGCGGCAATGCGGGGCGGCTCAGCCGGTGGTGCAGCGGCAGCGGGATCCGCCGCAGCGGCAGCACGGGCAGCGACCGCAGGGGCGCCAGCCGCAGCGGCAGGGGCAGCCCCAGCGAGGCTTTCGCATGGGTGTGAACAACCCACCCGCCGTGGGATTCGATCGCGACGAGCAGCGGGCAAAGCCGCTCTGTGCTCGCTGCAAGAAGTCGGGTAAGGACCTTTACCACTTCTACCGCGACTGCCCGCTCTTGGCGGTCGCCAACATTCCCCTGGCACGGCCGCAGCCTTCTGCATTCCCATCGACGACGAGGATGCGGAGGGTGTGCACGCCCTCGCCATGTGTGCCGTGTTCCAGGAGGCAGCGGATGAGGGTGCGGACGCCTTTGCCCGTGCGGCGACGGTGCACGGCCCGCCAGCGGTGCTTTGCGGGGGCGTTGTGGGGGGCATTGACGTGTCCGCCTACGGCTTCTCCGTGGACGCGGTGCCACCGGTGACGGGGACACCCGGTGAGGACATCCTCCAACGGCTGGACGACCTCGCGGCGGAGGTCAACGCGGCCGTTGAGCCTAAGGTACACTACACTCACGCCTCCTTCCTGCCGTCTGGGGGTGTTGGCGCGCAGGCTTCGGCTCTGGTGTGTGGCTCTGCCGAGGCAGGTGACGCACCGGAGAAGCAGGTTCCGGCAGGTGGTGCGGCGGCATCGGCATCCGCCGTGCCGGCCCCTGCTATGCCTGTCCTGGAGGACGAAGGGGAGCTCCTGAAGCTCTACGGCTACGGCGAGCCCGTGTCCCTTCAATCGGCACGGGCGGTGACCACTACGGCGAGCACGGACGGTGAGTTCAAGGGCATTGTGGAAAATGTCAACCGCGCCGCGGTTGTGCCGGTCGACCTGACTGGCTACGACACAGATGATTACGAGGACCTCCCCGACGGCAGCTTCAGGCTGAGACCGCAGGCTGTCTTGGCGGGTCACGCGCGCCAGCCGCGGGCTCCTGCCATCTCGGCGAATCGTGCGTCGGAGCCCGCAGCCCACGCACCTCCCTCTGGTGGTGCCGTTGGGGATTGGTGTGGCGGTGCTCACCGCACCTCTGGTTGCGGCAAGCCACCATGGGGCTTCCCCGCTCAGCCGGGTATGTGGGGGATGCCCTTCCTTTTTTCCTTCATTCTCTTGATTTCCGTCATGGGAGTGGGAGCTGCCACCTTCACGGTGGCCAACGAGACCAACCTTCTGCAGGTATCAGGTGAGGCGGCACCGCTTGATCCGGTGCCGTGTGCTATTCCGCCTCGTCTCCACCGGCGGGAGCAGAGGCGGCAGGGACTCTATGCGGCTCCGGTGCCGTGGCATCCCGGGCCGCCGCCGCCTGCGGTGTTATTTGAGGACGGTCCTCCGCTGTCGCCGGCATCGTCTTCAGATGACGAGGCACCACCGTCGGGCAGCACTTGGCGGCACCCCGGTGCGGTGCAGCCTCCCGTGATCGACGAATCAACAACACCGAGTCCGTCAAATTCTCTGGCGAATGATTTTTCAGTGATCGACACCTTACACTTTGGCCGCCCCGTGTTGCTCCGCCGTGCTACTGCGGGCTACTACGGTGATCGATGTGGTGAAGGTGCTCCTCTGAACTTTGACCCCGAGTAGATCTCCTTCTGGCTCTGGCAGTGCACCACTTTCTGGTGGTGTACTGAGATGTACTTTGACCTCAACACGGTCTTCAATTTGGTTTGATTTGCTTTGACACCTTTATATTCTTCAATCTGATTTGCTGGTGCAGACTCTTTCAGTAGTTTAGCAGGACACTCGGTTGCCTGTATGCTTTTGCTCTTGTACTAGCTAGAGGGTTCCAATTTGTGTATCAGAATGGCACAGTTGGATTAGCAGTTAGGACCGGTCACCCTAGCTCCTGCCCTAACAACTTACACTTCTGACTCTCCTAGCCAGTCACCACCCGCAGTGCTGGGGTGGTGTGCTGGAATCTGTATAGGCAGCCCTGACTGGGAGTCCCGGTGCAAGCCCCTATGACAGACCCCTAGCGCCAACACTGGACTGCTGACTGATCTGTAGGCTCGTGCTGTGACACACGTTGTGTCACAGGTAGGCTAGACTCCGTTACCGTTGCGAGACCGTTCGGGGTATATCTAGCTTAGGGTTTATATTATTATCAGAGTTTATCCAGACACAGTTCGAGACCCTCTGATATCTAGTGAACTAGGATATTCCGGTACCGTATTCACCGTATGCCGTAAGTCTCCACTCTGTTGACGGATGACGGTAGGGGCGCGGGCCGTGGGAGCAAGGGTGCCGGCCCGCGACGGTCATGCGGTCGCGGCGGGTTACCGATTTGACGCAGTAATTAGTCTCGACCAGTGGGATAGGATTGATTGCGAGGAAGACAGATACGCTGTCCGGCTAAGCTTGCTAAGCATGAAACTGATAATCACATAAACAGTGTCTGGCCGGAGCTTTATGCTCTCGGAAACCCAGACAGTAATAATGACTGTACTACTGTACTGTACTACTGTACAGTACAGTGCTAGGATGTCACGGACACGAAACGGAAGCAGGGTCAGGCTAGGGGCTAGTCAGAGCCCATAATAACTAAGCCTAAACCCGAAGTCCAGCACACCACCCGTGGGTGTGACTACCTAGCAAAGCAGGTACAGAATATACAGCCACGAGACACAAACAAACACCTAACATTCACTTCGGTGGAAACCGATCTCTTCTAGCTGGGTGCCGGGGTCTTGACCCGGTCATCCCACTACTGGGCTAAAGCTAATCAAGCTACCGGGATGAATTGCAAAGAAACTCAGCCACTTCGAGGCTGGTCAGCAGAGCCGAGTTCAGCGGTTGGGATGTAAATACAGAAGAGTCCCGAAGTGAAATGCAAGCCGTCCACTGTAAATTGAGCACCACCAGACCCAAGTGGGCAAGGTGGTTCCACAGCAGAGAGTAAATCAACTGAAGAATTCTGATAAGTAGATCCCCATGGTGTTGTGAACTTTGAAGAAAGAGATAAGAGAACTCGATCGTCGGGCGGCCAATCACGGATGTCCAGAAAGCCAAGTGGCAGATCTGAAGCAAAGAGATTCCCAGTAGACCGATGGACGGTGACTCCGGGCTCAACCAGGCCCCTGTCACCACCGCCCACGGCAACCAGAGACGCCGTAGCGCTGGCCAACAGAGAACAGCAGAGCATCGAAGACATCACCGCACACCGGAGAAAGCCCGGCGGAGCCCGCGGACGGTACGCCGGAGCTGCTGCCGGCGATGCTCCCCCGTCAGAGCCATACTCAAGGGTGCCGAAGGAGTCAAAAGCCACGTGTTGCCCGCCGTCAGAGTCATTGTCAGAGCCTTGGTCGTTGTCAGAGCCTTCAGAGCCAATGTCAGAAGCCTCAATCGTCATGCCAGCAAACAGCGGAGCCGGTGCGGTGCCGCCAAGCTGGAGCGATGGGACAGAACCAGGCAAGCCGAGAGAGCCAGGCACAGCCACTGGCGGGTCATGAGCCGTAGGCACACCACCAGCCACGAGTGCAGAGGGATCCCGAGCCGCAGGCGGTGGCGGAATCGAACCCCGTGCATCCGAGTGGAATGTGGCCAGAGGGAAGTGAGCCTCGCCGTCATCGTCAGCCGCCGCATCCTGAGCGGAAGCCGCCGCATCCTGAAAGTGCTTCAGAGATGTGGGCTCAGCCGGCACAAAGGAATGCGCCGACAGCTCGCACACCTCTGGGCGACCCTCCATCGTGCAGAGCGACTCGAAGGCGTGCTCATCCCCCGCGTCATAGAAACGCTGGAAACGAACAGCCAAGCAGTCAGTCTCGTAGTCTTCAACCGCACCACAATAGTGGGCAGAGTGAAGACCGCCGTTGGGGCATTCAGCATGCCAGTGCTTCAAACCACTTTGTGCACACACCGCATTCTTGCAGTGGGGCACGAAGGCACCACTCTTCTTGTCAAATGAGACAAGAGGAGCGGTGCCAAGTGGTTTAACACCAGCACGATGATGCTTAGCAGCAGAGCGGGTAAGGTGCTTGCCCGCAGGCGGTGCTCCTTCCCGTTTCTGCCGCTTCAGGTCACGAATGTCCTGCTGCATGCGCTCCAGCTGCTTCTGCAGACTGGACAACGCCGCAGCCAGGTCAGACGCGCCATCGCCGAATGACAGAGCAGATACAGGGGTGTCAGAGACTTGCAGGCCGTGGCGGAACTGCTCCCGCACACGAGCCTGAATAGTCAAAAGAGACACGCCTTGCCGCTGGTCAGCCCGAGCCAAGGAATTAGCCAAGTCACGGTACAACGCCGAATTGCCGAGAGCTTTGAGAAACTGCCGCTTCACCGCGTCCTCTGGCAAGTTGTGGGAACGCTGAACGTCCCTCAACAGGCCATTGAACTCGCGGATGCCACGGTCAGGATCTTTGCTGCTGGGGATGCGGACCGCCAGCAGCAACTCAAAAGAGTCAAAGGGCTCTGAGCGTTCCTGGAGCATGCGTACCACCTCAAGGGCAGCACGCTTGCCATCTCCAGGAACGTCAGACCCAGAGGCCTCAAGCCAGTCACGGGCAGGCGAGCCAGGGCGAGCCAGAAATGTCAGAGCCGAAAGCAATAATTCATTTGCCTCATGTCTCGCCTCAACTGCCATGTCAGTCAAGTCAAACAGGGGAGCAAACGCCGTCGACTGAAGCACAAACTGAGTGCGAAGCTCATGCATTAATTGTGAAAAAATGTCCACAGCATCTGCCTCTGTCCCTGCAAAGCGCTCCGATTTGTCGCCAAGAATCTTCGTGGCAACGGTTTTTGCAACCTTTCTGTCGAAATTTTCACGGGCCAGCTGCTTACACTTGTCCAAAACTTCTCTCGCAGCTGCGGTGGTCGGAGCCGGCAGCTGCGGGGTGTGTGGCGTCGCAGAATGCTGCGCACCCACATCATCGAAAATAGTTTCTAGTCTACGGACGCGAGACCGCGTCATGTTGTTCGTCGTGGTAACCATGATAGATAGAGACAGGGGAGAAGGCTGAGCTAAACAGGGAGATGGTGGAAGAACGCTTACAGCGGCCAGACAGCTTGTAGAAGTCTCAGCTGACAGATCAAAAATTCACAGGTCGTAAGCGAAACCATGAGAGCGGCCAAAATCAGTGACGTGTGGAACGACCTCGCCGGAGCCAGCGGCGCACGAAACAGATTAACTCTCGCTGCGACGATGCTTCTCGTAAAATAAAAATAACCCGTCACCAACTGATCTCCTGTGCAGCGAAGGCGAGCACAATGCGTGCCGCCATCACTGCCAAGTCAAAAGGCCATACCGTAGAGAATTCACCACCGCCCAAGTGGGCGCTCAACCCCTCCTACGTCCTACTTAGCCGAACATGGCAACAGCAAGGCGCTGTGCCATCATCAGAATCACCGGAAAGCCGGTGCGGCCTATAACCTGCGAGGAAGACAGATACGCTGTCCGGCTAAGCTTGCTAAGCATGAAACTGATAATCACATAAACAGTGTCTGGCCGGAGCTTTATGCTCTCGGAAACCCAGACAGTAACAATGACTGTACTGCTGTACTGTACTATTGTACAGTACAGTGCTAGGATGTCACGGACACGAAACGGAAGCAGGGTCAGGCTAGGGGCTAGTCAGAGCCCATAATAACTAAGCCTAAACCCGAAGTCCAGCATTGATTGTCATGTCGGGTGTTGTAGATTACTTGTAGATTTAGATTAGTCGGATTTTCATTTTTTTTCGTGCTAGCGAGTAACTTTCAAGATTGAAGATAGGGACTGCGGCCTTTGACCTTGCATAGTACGAGCCGGGGGGCGATTTGGCCCCTTGGGGTAGGGGTACGAGTAGGGTGAATTCATTTACACAGATGAGAGGCCCGAGACGAGAGCCCAGAGCCACAGCCAGACCGACGCCGAAAGACCGAGAGCGAGACCCGAATGCCGAAACGGAGACCGCGACCTCCGCGCGCCCGGGAACGCGAGCGAGAGGACCGGACCGGACAACACACGGACTCGCGTCGGACGAGAGAGCTCAGACTTGAGACGAGAGCTGTAAAAAGTAGACAGGTTTCAGGTTAAAAAAGCTTCAAACTTGAAACTGAACACAAATCATCAACACGATTCGGTCGTACAAGATCACCACACTCAGCCTATGCAGTTTTACCCCCTGACCGAGGTAAAATAATCGCAGTATGCTTCGACGTACGCCCCTGAACTTCAGTTAATTACGAATAATCCCGTATGGCACCGTCTTATTTTGTTTTTTGGTAGAGCCCATGTTGCGAACATGAGAGACGCCGGGCGAAGAAGTGCATCCGCCAGGCGAGGTGGCATCTTTGCCTGGTGTTTTCTGGCACTTCTTCGTGAAGTTTCATCGCTACACCGGGGGCACTTATCCTCTTCGGCCTGGCACCCTCAGTGGACTACCGAAACACGTAACCCGCTGTATGACTGCGACTTTTCATCCAGGTGATTCCCACCTCACTTCGTCAGACCACTTCTTCAATCCATTTCTTCCTCGACTCTTACGTCCCGCTTGCAGTTTGAACTCACTTTTTATTCGAATGGACCTGTCCTTTCCTGTACTGAAAATACAAATTTCTTGAAATTGTCGCCAACGTTATCGTGCAAACGTGGACTTCCTGGAAACCTGCACCCTCCAAAACTAGCGAGGAATAAGACGTATTGATTAATTCGGTCGCCGCACATGATCAAGTGAATTAAAGTATGTGAGGATTTTGATTGCTTTGTGCGAACCCGTCGGTTTCGCTCGCGCGCAGTGTGGATGGCTGGGCTGTGGGTGCGAAAGACGAGGTGTACCACACCACCGATGGGGGTTTCAACTGGGAGCAGCAGTACCCCCACATGCACTCGCACCACGACTGGCACGGTGTCAAGTACGAAGTCCTTCGCACCCGTATAGCATATGCCTGTGCCGCGTGTCAACCAAGCTTTTGCCCTGAAGAGCTTGTCCTCGGAACTTGAAGACCTTGTGCTCAATGTTGTCACGGTCACCAAAACGTTTTATTTTAAAGATTAGGGGTTGCACAGAGGCTGTATGCAGCCTTGAGGGGTTGCGCAGAGGCTGTATGCAGCCTTGAGGGGTTGCGCAGAGGCTGTATGCAGCCTTGAGGGGTTGCGCAGAGGCTGTATGCAGCCTTGAGGGGTTGCACAGAGGCTGTATGCAGCCTTGAGGGGTTGCGCAGAGGCTGTATGCAGCCTTGAGGGGTTGCGCAGAGGCTGTATGCAGCCTTGAGGGGTTGCGCAGAGGCTGTATGCAGCCTTGAGGGGTTGCGCAGAGGCTGTATGCAGCCTTGCTCCAAGGCGTGCGTGAAGCTTCGAGCTAGATGTTGGAGGTCCTGCTTTGTGCTCTTTCCTCGCAAAAAACCGTTGGTCCACAGCATACTACATTTACCTCATGGGGACCCATGTCACGCGCTTGGCTCCTAGCACGCCTCGTGGGGGACCCCTGTCGAGCGCTTGGCTCGTGGCACACCCTCTCGGGGAACCCCTGTTGAGCTGGCGCACCTTGCGAGTACCCACCTCGAGCGCTCGCCCTCGGCTCCTGGTGCACCTCGCGGTGGCCTCCCGTAGAGCACTATGCCGTACTTTTCCTGCGCCGCTCAGCCTGGAGGCCCCGGCTGTCTGCTTCGGTACCCTCTCCCCCGGGGCCTCCCTGACCCCTGGAGCGAAAACGCCACACTCCCGCGTGGCATCCCTGACCCCTGGAGCGAAAAGCGCCACATTCCCCCGTGGCATCCCTGACCCCTGGAGCGAAAAGCGCCACACTCCCCCGTGGCATGCTTCTTCGAGCAGACCATGAGGGGAGGGGAAGCTCTTTTTCACGGCCTCTTTGTGAAGGTTGATAGGCCGGTGCCTCGGTGCTTGCCTCCCGCAAGACCTAAGCCCTCCTCGGGCGCGGAGCTCCATTCTTGTCTCAAAATGAGTGGAGAGCGCGCAGGAGTTTTCTCTCACCAACACGGGAGTCTCCTGCTGATCTCGTGTCGTGGAAGCAATCTGCTTTCCCGAAGCCGTGTATCAGAGGCGGCTGTTCTAAGGGCTTTGGGCCTCTATCTGTCTATAATAACGCGCAGCTCGAATTCACTCGCGTGCGGCAGTGCCTTGGGCGGGCTTTGGACCGGCGCCCGACAGGCGCCGGGCTTGAGACTGACCCTTTCTGTCAGGCGCCGGGCTTGAGACGGACCCTTTCTGACCCTTAGCTTGAACCCCCCGAGTCCTTCAAGCCGGTCAATCAGCCTAGACTAGGTCTGCCAAGCATCCCTGCCCTTGACAACCGCGCAGGAGTCGCGCTGGTCAGGTTGTGACCAGACGGGTGCGCACTGCGCAGCTTCTGGGATGCAAACGTTGGCTGGGCTTGCGGAAGCTACGGGAAGGTCATCGTGACACTCGACGCGGGGGCCACCTGGGCCCAAATAACCTGGGATTGGATCAGCACAAGCACGGACACCCAAAGGGCAGTGCACAGTGCCACTCTGTACGACGTGCAGGTATGGCCCGACTGTTGAGCCGCGCTTTGCAGGCGCTTGGTTGCTGGTGCACGCGCTTCTCCCCCCTCTCTGCTCACAAAAGGGCCTTCAGGGCCGCCTGCCCCTTCAGCGTGGAGCTGACGGCGCTATTCAGATCCACCTGGCGACCACTCTCAAGACCCTCGCAGCTCGGCCGCAACTTGAGCGAGAAAAGGGGGAACCTCACCCGCCGGCCAGTTCTGCCGGCGCCGGCCAGTTCTGTGCCAACGGACGTGAGGATGCACCAGGCTGGAGGTTCAGAAGGAGACCGAATACACCACCCCCCTCCCCCCGGGGAGGATGCCGCTGCACTCTGCGCATGTGGCCACAGCTAGCGTGACGGGACGCCCATGCTGTGCCTGCGCAGACGCTGGGGCCGACCGAGGTTTGGGTTTGTGGAGACTACGGCATCCTGCTACACAGCACAAACGCCATGTAAGCAGCCACTCCGGGTCCCCCCCTTCCTGGCATGTCGCTTCTTGAGCAGCTGCCGAAAAACCCCCCTCGCCTCCCCTCGCCTCCTGCACCCTCCTGGAGTGAGGCCCGCCCTCCTCGACTGGCGGGCTCCGTATCGCGCGTACGGCGCGTCACGGCGCCTCCTGCACTCGGAGGGGACACCTCTCGAAGTGGCCGCCGCGACGGCCCCCGCGCTCGGCGGAGGCTCTGCGGAGGCTCTGAGGAGTGCGCGTAGAAAATTGAAAAACGAGCTTAGGGCGCCGGAGATGCTTAACCTCTACTGCGTGGAGATTAGCCGTAAGTTCTGTCAGCGGAGGAAAACCACGGACTGCACATTGCTTGGTGAGGTCTTGGCGGGATCTAAGAGGGTGGAAAGGGATGCCGGGAGAAAGGGGAGGGGGTGTTGGAGATGATGGAGACAGGGTACTGAGAAAATGTGGAGGGATGCTGGGAGCATGCTGAGGGATATGGACGGGGTGCTGAGAAAATGTGGAGGGGTGCTGGGAGCATGCTGAGGGATATGCACGGGTTGCTGGGAGCATGCTGAGGGATGCTGGGAGCATGCTGAGCGATATGGATTGGGTGCTGAGAGAATATCGAGGGAGGGTTGAGGGCGTGCTGAGGGATTCCGGAGGGGTTGATGAGAAAATATCGAGGCGCTTATGAGAGGACCTGGAGGGGGTGCTGAGAGAATGGGGGGAGTCTAACAGCATGCTGATGGGGTGCGGAGAACGGGAGGTGAACTCTGAGGGGCTGGGTTCAGACAGAGCACTTGCGGGGTTTGAGTGATCCCCAGATGCAATCGTGGTGGGCCGCTTCGCTCTGTGGCTCCCCTGCCGCGGTCTGCTGGCGCGACCCGGCTTGCGTGCGCTTGTCTGGTGTGGGTCTACGATACTGCGAACTCTTGGTTGCATTGTCCGAGGCTCGCTCCAAGGAGAGGGGTGCTGAGTGCGTTACGCCGTGGTTTGCCTCCCGCGCTGCTGCAGGGCTGGGGGTATTTGGAAGTTGCATGACCTCAATTTTCCCTACTCCTTCTACGCGCTGATGTTTGCGGACCCCCAAACCGGCTGGGTGCTCGGCGAGCATGGCACCCTCTACAAGACCGTGGACGCCGGCGCCACGTGGAATCTGCAGGGAACAGGGGTATCGGCGCATCTTCGTGGGATCCACATGGTGTCACCACAGCGGGGCCTCATCGTGGGGCACTCTGGGACCATACTGTACACGAACAACTCGGGGGAGGTGTGGCACATCCAGGAGCCATGCACCACTCGGGACTTGCTCTCCACCTCCCTCGAGATTCAGGCAAGTCCTCTCCCTCCGGACCGAATCCGCTCTCACGAGCGAGGTGCAGCGCAGAAGTGCTGCCAGCATAGCCTGATGTAACTTCAACAAAGGGGCGGGGGGGGACTAAAGCAAGAGTTGAGTGCCATGGCGTACAACTGCTGTCCGTGTATTGCATATGGAAAGGTGAAATGAATTTGAAATATCCGAGCGTGTCGTTATCGCCAAACTTCGATCGCAGCATTCGATGTCGATGCCGCCCGGCGTACGATTCTTGCAACCGATGAAAGGTTGCGTAACAAGGGAGCAAGGGTAGCGATGGGAGACACCTCTTTTCCTTGCCGCTGTAGAAGGCACGTGAAGCAACTACGGAGGCGTGGAGTGGAGACGTAAGAGTGCCACGAGTTCCTAAGGGCCCGTGGAGGACCTTCTGGGCTTGGGTGCCATGATGCAGGGGGACACGATGTACGCGTGGGCCCTCGGTAAAGGTGGCATAGCGTGCTACACGATCGATAACGGCACGACGTGGACAGGGCAGGTAGCTGTGACCCCAGGCCGCCCGGAGTGAAAGAGAATGGGGAAAGAGGGATATGTGAATAGCTCTAGGATATGGGTGCGCGGGTGGGCGGTGTCTAGATGCAGTGCAATGCTGGATTCACATCCGCCCTCGCCCCCCTCCTGCTGTTTGCTGTCCTCTTCCCAGACTGACTGATGCCCTGTTCAACAATGTTCTGGCATTTGCATCACTTTCCTGGCGCCTCCTGCCCAACAGTCCTTCAGGGGGCCTGTTCTGAGGGGGCTTGTGGGCCGGGGCTCTGAAGGAAACGATGGCTATGAATGTGGATCTCTGGGGCGTCGACCAATGGGGAAGCGGAGTGTTGTGGGCGTGCGGCTCCGTGGGCACGATCATCTCATACGTGTCCTACCCGCCACCTCCGAGCCCTCCTCCGCCTCCCCGCCACCCCCACCCCACCCCCCCACCACCGCCACCCACCACCATCGCCTCCGCCTCCCCCGCCTCCCCACCTCCCTCCTCCTCCGCCTCCCGCTCCCCACCTCCCCCACCTCCCCCACCTCCGCCCCCGCCCCGCCCCCACCTCCCCTTCACCACCACCTCCTCACCGCCGCCCCCGCCGCCTCCCCGCAATTCCAGGTGCTCGAGTTCAACGGCATCGACGAGTTTCTGCTTCTCCCCATGATTACCAACGTGATGTCCATCACAGTCTGGCTGTACATGGACTCCTTCCAGGTGACCTCTGCACTGCCTCGCGCTGATGAGAATGCCGAGAATGCTGGCGAGTTTGAACTTGGCGAATCTGTCATATAATCGCTTCTGCTAAATCCCGTGGACTAAGCCCCACACCCCGAAACGGGTGTCTCCTTTCCTTTTTATCTTTTCCTTCACTTCTGCCAGTTCGTGGAGGTGTCCAGCAAACTGCGGTGAGTCAAGAGCTTGCCTGCGGCGCGTCCTCTCACAAGCCCACACTCACACTGCCCGACGGCGCTATAAGTCAGGACATAGCACATGCGCCGCCCCCCGCAATTGATCTGCCCCACAGCCCAAACGGATCGCTGAGGGAGATGCTGAGTCAGCAGCAAGGCTGCGCTTGCGATCAATACAGAAGTAAGGGGCATACAGGGAGGGCATTTGCGGGCCCTGGCGCAGCCGCCGGAGCCTCGCCTTGACGCTGCGCGGCCCGCAGTCTGGCCCCGGTAGGGGCAGGCAGCGTGCCCCCTCCCCCAGACCACGCTTTGTCGGATCGCCCTGGTCTACCCTCCTGCTCTCAGCGGGCCACAGCCAGCCATGCTCACCCTGCAGCGCCTCCTGTTCATCCGCACCGCCGCGTCAGGATGGAAAGCATGCATGTCCCCTGTCTAGCCCACCCCTTCTGGACCTTCCGCCGCTCACTTCGCGGCCTTGTGTGTCGCAGCATACTTTTGACGGGTACCTGCACTACCTGCTGGACGCGCGATCTGGGGGCACCGATGGGTTCTTTTCCACAGGGTGAGCCCGCCCACCTGCTCTGCGCTCACCTCTCGCGCTCCACCGCTTCTCGTCGGCGCCGCCTCACCGCGACTCCTTTGAAAGCGGCGCCGGCTGTGTGAAGCGCTGCCTGCCTTGCCAGGACTGTGAGGGCGGCGCGCGACTTGGTCAGGATTGAGAAGAGGCGAGGGGAGCTTGGGGCAGGATTCCCGGGGTTCTGTGGAAGACGATGTATGTGAACGGTCAGGGTTGAGAAGAGGCGAGGGGAGCTTGGGGCAGGACCCGGAGTTCTGTGGAAGACGATGTATGTGAACGGTCGGGACTGAGAAGAGGCGAGGGGAGCTTGGGGCAGGATTCCCGGGGTTCTGTGGAAGACGTTGTATGTGAACGGCTTGAACGTGACAGTGCACTGGGACAGCCTCCTGGAGGACGAGTGGCAGCAGGTGCACCTCGAGGCGCACCGGCACTTCGACGATGACATCAACTTGATGAGCAAGGCAGGGGCCCTCGCGCTTTCACTCCCGTCTCGACCGCAGCCGGCAGAGAGCATGCCAGCTTTCCGCTTCACGCCCTGCGGTGATGCCGGGGCTCGTGGATTGCGGGTGGTTCGCATCGCCTGGTTCCCCCAGCATGCCTGGCGTGCGAACCTCGGGGAGCCCTTCCCGCGCGGGCATGTGCAGATCTATGCGCAGTGCTGCGGAAGCTTCTCCCGTCAGCGACAGCTCTGACTCCAGGCTGATGCATGGGCCAGTCACGGCCCCCCTGGTTTCTAGCATCGACGCACTACAGGGCTCAGTTTGCATTGGCAAGCGCCGTTCACCAGAGTTCAGCTGTGAATGTGAATGCGTGGGCTATCGTGCCCTCCCATCCCGCCCTGGGGCCTTGCAGCTGCCTCGCTTGTCACATCTGCTCGCGGGTTGGAGGGTGGTGACACTCGAGTGACGCTGTTAGTGGCGGCTGGGAGAGAAAGCGGCGGTAGGCTTCTGTCAAGTTTCATTCAGAGAGAAGGTGGCCACTTGGAGCCGTGGATGAGAAATTGAGGATGCGGGGGTGAATGGGCTTTTGGGGGACACCGTGGAGCAGGTAGAGACGGGGGACACGGTATGGGGTGATGATCGTCCGGACTCGGGCTGCCTGAAGGGTCGCATCGCCGAGATCTACCTCTGGGAGCGCTATCTGTCCGCCCCAGAGGCGGAGCGGGTTGCCCTCGGCTTCGACCAGCGGCCGTATCAAGTGCGCCCCTGCCAGAGCGTCGCCGCGTGCGCATCGCCGACGCGAGCACCGTTTTGCGGTTCATCGATCTGAGCGGCGCTACCTGCGCTTCGCTGCGAGCCCCCCTCCCCGTTACGGCATGGACCGGACGATGAGTGTGTGCAAACGGAATCTGCTATGCAGATTCATCTGTGGCTTGGTTCCCGTGTTTCCGCTCCCTTCCGTGCCGGCGCTTATGCCCCACTCGCGCACCGATCGTCCAGGGCGGCCGTCCGGTCACGCCCTCCGCGCAATGCAGGTGTGTAATGCTCGTGTCGTGCAATACCGCTGATTCGCAACAAGGCGGGCCGGTAGCGGATGAGTGCAGGGCGGCCTGCTGGCGTACTTCCCATTGGAAGAAGGCGAAGGCTACCAGATTTGGGACAAAGTGCATGGCTCGCCGGGGCGTGTCACGAAGAAGTACTTGTGGGATTTCAAGTGGGGAATCACCGTCGGCGACCCGAAGTGGTCCTACGAGCCTGTTACCCACGCGGGCTGGAACCACTACGAGGTCAACGCTCCACCTCCTCCTCCTCCATCTCCGCCACCGCCAGCCCCACCACCTCCACCAGCCCCCTCCCTGCCCTGGCCCACCACCACCTAGCCCTCCTCCCCCCCCTTCCCTCCCCCTCCTCCCTCCCCCCCCCACCTACCCCAAGTCCTCCACGATTTCCAGGGCCGATGTTGCCATCTTCTCACCATCCCCTCCGCATATGCCGCCCCCCTTGCCACCTGTACCACCAAGCCCACCCCCGCCACCCCGCTCCACAGCCGAGCCCTCCTCCACCCAGCTCGCTCGCCGCCTCCTTCCCCAGCAGGCCGCACCGTCCCCTCTCCAAGTCCCGAACCAGGCTTGCCCCTCAGCCCCCCATCTCCTCCGCCACCCAGCCCTCCACTGTTGATGGACAGTGACGACTCCAGCTCTGAGATTGTTGACCAGGACTGGTTCCTAGGGCTCAGGTCAGATCTGTTCACCATCACCATCTCTCTGCCATCTCCCTGCGATGCCTGTGGGAGGCGTGCTGCCGACCTAAGCCCTGCTCTGCCAGTTTCGTTTGCTTCTCGTTGAGCGCTCCCATGGTTCTGTCAGGAGCGCTGTCACGAGTTTATGACTCACTGGTGGTGGTGGCTTCCACAGTATCTGCTTGGCACTCGTTCCAGTTTCCATTATCAGCGTGCTGTTGTACAAGAGATGCAACAAGGACAGCGTGGTGAACTCTGTGAGCAGTAATGCAATGTTCTTGTCGGCAGACAACGGGGTGTACAAGCGCTTCTCTTCGCTGTCGCCTATGAGGAGCCAGGCGGTCAAGAGCTTTGGCATGAGCAGTATTAGCACAAGCCGCATGGACCCCAGCGGCGCATATGCAGCTGACAGCAGGCCCACCACACCCGCCTCCCCTGTGGCCACAGCCACTAAGGGCCTAAACTCGCCCGGCGGGGCGGGTATGAAAATCGTGCCATATCCTGACACTCCGCTTTCACCTCATATGCCTCCAAAGCTTTTGGTGCCAAAGCCGACCCCCAGATGTCCCTCATACATATAGGAGAGTCTTTAGCAGCTGCTTGTTGAATGTTGGATGATATGGAAAGCGGACATAATCTGTTCATGCCGGATGCAAGGACAGCAGCACCGAGAACTATACGTAGGATCTTAGCGATTTGACCTTTACACATGTAAAGTGGACCGCCGCGGCGAATCCAGTTCCAGTGCCAGCCATCGCATGCTGATGAACGATGTTGCAGCACTGTATGCAGAACGACGATGGCGCTAAACGCTGTTTGCGCATCCATGTGCTCGCATTCTGATGCACCAAAGGCGCTGTCAAATAACACAACGTGCGGCTCGCGAATGCACCCGCAGCTGACGCAGCAAACCTGTCGACAATCGCGACATCAACTCACCGCGTGCATATTTGTTACATGTTAGCTTCCGAACGACTATGAAATAAACGCACACATGGCATGGCACCCATGCCATTCTGGTAATAAATGCGCACCTAGGAATACTTCATCGAAGTAAGTAGTTATTGCTAAAATCGTCTTTCGCCCCGCGGGGAAAACGCGAACTGACACCACGGAGGTCCGCAGACGCCCACCCATTCTACTACGTGGCACAATATTGGCGGCGGGCTTGAAAACATTTTATTTTCAAGCGTTCTTAAACAGTTTTGACCCTGCGCGTGCAGTGAAGTGCACTGTATAATTCGTTTGGCTTAGAACAAAGTCGCGAGTTGCTTCCTCCAACATGTTTTTACTACCTAATCAAGTGACGCACTTTGATGAAGTAAAATTTCTACAACAAAGAGATGCGATTTTTTTTCAGATTTTAAAAGTTTTTTTAGAAAAAAATCCGTGTTGTGGAATCTTGACTACGATTCAAGTCTCAGTTTATAAAAAAAGTTTGCCGCGTTCAGAGGGGACACAAGAGCCACTGCGCCAGCACTATAAACTCCATTTCTGCTCAATTCAAATCATTTCTAGGGTTGCTTTTGTTGCGCTGCATTTTTTACTGCATCGCCTTACCCGAAACTCGGTCACAATCTTGTTTTACTCAGCTGGAAGGGCTGTACGTTTTCTCTTAAAGGGAGCAGTGCGTCCAGAGAACATATTCCTCTGGCGGACTTTGACGTCCTTGGGTTTAATCACCCCTGCCTGCTCTCCCCTCTAACTCTGCCGTGCTTTGCTCTGTCTTCTACGTCTGGAGAGTTTAAAAATAAAACCTCCCAAGAAGATTTGCCAAAGAAATATTTTGCACGCGGGTTGTTTTTAACTGAGTAGCAGCAGTTTTATTCAGTTAACAAGGCCTGCCATTGTTCGTCCAGCATCCCCTCTAACGATTACTCCCCATCAACACCCCCCTGGGGCCATTCTGATGTCCCCCGACATCCACCTTAAGGTCCACCTAAGGTTTCTCTGAAGGCCCTTCATAGGTTTTGTCGCGCCTCACCACCAAGCCAATCAACACGTACGATATGAACGCCGACTCAAAACCTATTGGGTGGCCTCAATACGCGATTCGAACTTCTAAAGTCTGCCGTGTAACAAACAGCATTCCTATAGCGACAAATGGAGAGGGTTCCACATCTCTACCTAAAAAATATTAGAAATTATACACAAAATGACCAAAAGTATGCTACATCTAGGTGTATCGGTTAAGTTGCACACGATTCATTATATACCATATCGCAGATATAGATGTCTCGTCAGCATCGATGACTTCATGTATTACGGCTGTAAATGGCAAGGTTATCATTATACGATAACAGTGTATCACTCCAAAAACATACCATTATCATTATAATATGATCTTGTTATTCCTACGTTCACTTACAGTTGAATTATTGCAAACATGTCATGAAATGAAATCGTGAAGGGATGGAGATAGAGAATTGTGTGGTTGGTGCTTGACGACACTACCTCCCAATTAGGCAACTGATTGATCGATTGCTTGGAGGTTTGATGCAGGAACATACCTAGTTGTACTATCGCGCATGAACAGAGTAGGTTCGATGGATTGTTCAATTATACCGGTTGCTCACTAGTAGCACCGCATTGTTTACCGATCTGTTCAACATTATTCACCAAATACAAATTATATGTGACTAATATTTTGCGAAAACTATTAATCGAAATTTCAGCGCGATCTCCACCAGGAGACCTCTCAGACAACCCCAGCACACATGTGCGATCCCTGCCATTTGCTCATCGTGTTTTGCGTTAAATTCTGTAAGACGCATTCGGCGCAAGGGTTTGTGCATCAATGCTGACATCTAAAATGCGTCGACAGTTGTACGAAGACCGACCCATCCATTGGCTGCGTTGAGTTGGCGAGCCTGGCGACATAGATGTCCATTCTGAGTGGTGGATGCTCGATCGTTGGAGATTCAGTGTGGTACTTTCCTGTATGCATCCGCAATAGCAAGCGGAAATTGCGTGATACAGGGAGTTTTTCTCTATCAGGTAAATTAAGGGCACTGCCGATTGTATGCACCCCCATTCACCACCCTACGGAACCATCATTAGCACGCAGCATGTGCAGACGACATGCCTAGTCACAGCTCGCCGAATTGTGCAGATACTCTGATTTCCAAGAATCAAAAGAAGTCCACCACTGGTCCGAGTTGTGCATCATGACAGTGACCAAGGACTCCACCACTTCGTGATCGAGTGGCATCGAAGCTAAGGTTGTGGTGTGCGTGCTCTCCCCAAGAAGCCCGGCCAAGTATCCTCCGAAAGCACTGTGCCAGATCGGCGGCACAAGCTGCACTCTCATTGCAGGAATCAATGGCTGCGATAACGACATCCCAACAAACAAATCTCCAGTCAAGCGTGATGTTATCAGGAAGCGCCTGGCCCTGGTGATACGACCTGCTTGCAATGAAGAAAGGCGAATGCTTGTCATCTCAAAATCACGGCTCAGAGTTTTCAATGAGGGTTTACCCAAGTCACGATTCCTCGTGGGAATGCTGGTCCACAATGATCCATTTCTCCAGTCCAGCGCACCACCAAGGATCCTGGGATCTGATACCAACACACAGCAAGCACCAGGAGGCACATCTACCGAAGCTCAGCCACATGAATAGGGAAACGCCATGACATGAGGCCATACATTGCACAATTAAACACCGCGTGACCCTAAGGTGTGTGCTGCTAAATTTATGTGCGACAGTAACGAACCCGGGTACACCAGCCGGGGCCGCAAGGGGATTGTCACATGCATGGATGATTTCAGAGCAGCTCTCATCTCTAATGGCCTTTAAGTATTCACTGGCCCACAATCGGATGCTTCAAAGGTTCTTAACCGGTCAGATCGGTCAAAAGACGAAAGTTTCCCGCTTCGATGTCTCAGTTTAGGCCATGTTTTGCCTTCTGTTGCCAATCCTGGCTCCTTCTCTGTGGAGGGAGATTAACGGAGGTGGTGAGCCGGTTAGCGAGCCAGCGTATAAGCAGCTGTCTCTGTTTCTCCGCAATTCACTTTACAAAGGAAGCCACGTACCTCGGCATCAATGGCTGTCACGAGGGAATCGTTCGGAGATCCGTATCTGCGCTTGCACAGCGAATGCCATGCCCGTCAATTAACACATAATCAGAGGAGCCCTCTAAGCGTGACAGCTGGCAGGCACTTTGTTTCCGACCCACAAAAAACACGCGCCGAGCAATCGTCCCCCTTGCCCACATTGCACAACCTCATCGCATCCTTGCCACGCTGAACTGAGCTCTCATCACCGCAAGAAGGCAAGACCAGTCGACGTGGCGCTTTACAGGAACCATGCGAATACGGTTGTATGCTGACAGCGGTGCCGCCTCTACCATTTGGCGCAAGGAAGGTGGCCTGGAGGAAGCTCGGCGAGGTGACTGCAAGCATTGGGCTTGCGGGATGCTTCCCTCGGACACAGCTATCAGTGGCCAACAAGCAGCGGAAAAAGTCCTCCACACCCACGCGCGGCGTGGGGGAAGATTCCGCAGCCCTCCTTTGAACCCATCAAGGCAAACAAGCGTTTTGCCATCTTTCGTCCCTGATGGATATATCGGCGATGGCCTCAAGTACACCACGGGCAGTGGACGCGTCAGCGCATTTGATTACAGCTGATGATGAGTCATGCGTACATTGCGGGCCCACCTGAAGTTGATGTAGGCTGAGAATGGGCCCAGTACTGTGCTCCATGATCTGGCGCACCAGGAGCTACCCCTCAGCTACTACGGCGCAATATGGCAAGGTGGTCGGCACAGATAAGACAATGGGATGCCCCAGGCTGCGCCCTCTCAGAACCGTCCGATTGTTCAAGACACAGAATCGCACAACACTTCAAGAGAGCGCTCGATGTCTTTGGACGCCAATCACAGGGCAGAGGACCTTGCGGAAAGCGGTCGGTTGGCAAAGTGCAGCGCCCCCAGGCATTGCGTTTGCGAGGGACTCGGAGCTTGAGGCAGATCACAGGCAGATCGAATGCAAGTGGGTACTCGGAAAGCCAGGGGGAGAGGAATGTTGCCTGCAGCTCGAGTGGAAAGAGATTGAGGGGATGTGCTGCGGCATTGGATGGCGCTCCTGGGAGGGGCCAACGTTGTGATACTTTCTCGTCAGCAACTTTCAGTCCGGAGCACTTTGATGAATGTGAGGGCACACATGGGCACAGGTGAGCTATCCACACGGAAATTGTGTTGGTGGGCAAGCTGCGGCGCACATATTGCGACTCACATGTGCGCTCTACACGGTTGGTGGCATGCCGTATGCCAAGACTAGCACCATTCACAAGGGCGTTGCTGCAGCGAGATAGCTTCAATCAGGAACACATCTTCATCAACGCATTGCCAGTGCGCCTCGGAGCTTCATCAACGCATTGCCAGTGCGCCTCG
>LGRX02010057.1:0-20263 GCA_001247695.2 Cymbomonas tetramitiformis | reverse complement strand
AAATTCAGTCCGTTAACAGTGCAAATATTGACGCCCATATCGTAGGCTGTACACGACACATTGTATGTCATATGCATATTATATCAATTGTTGAATATAAATATAGGGGGGGTGGATGGGGGTGAAGGGGGAGGGAGGGTGGGGGAGGTGGGGAGGGGAGGGTGGGGGAGGGGGGAGGGGGAGGGGGAGGGGGAGGGGGGGGGGAGGGGGAGGGGGGGAGGGTGGGGGGAGGGGGAGGGGGGGGGAGGAGGGGGGAGGTGGGGTTGTTGTTTTCAGTTTTAGTTTATACGTTCGTTCACGAAGATTGGGGATTGTTTTTTCCCCACCTGTACGTTTACGTACCCCCTATATATTATTGACGCAGTGTGAAGTCATTTGTAAAATATGTGCTGTGTCACGTGGTCACAACGCGCTTCAATTGATATAATATGGATACAGCATACGTTGTCGTGTACAGCCTACGATTTGGGCGTCAACCTCTGCACTGTTAAAAGGCACTGAATTTCATCCGTCCTTGCAAGCATTTCTGGTTTTGGCAAGAATGAGGACCTAATTTATATAGGGGGTACGTAAACGTACAGGTGGGGAAATAATATTCCCCAATCTTCGTGAACGATGAACGTATAAACTAAAACTTTGAAAACAACCCAATACCCCCCCCAACCCCCCCCTACCGCTCCCCCCCTTGCACTGTTAACGGACTGAATTTCATCCATCCCCCCCCTCTTCCCTCCCGCCCCCCGTTCTGTTTTCCAAAAAACAAATACTTAACGTGACCCCGTTTATTCGTCTCGGTGTTGGTCTATCCATCTCTATCTTGGGGGATAGGGGGGCTCCGCCCCCCAGACCCCCCTCCTGAATTATATTATTAACGCAGTCATTCATGGGTGACCTTACTCATTTCTACCGCACGCTGGGTACGTTTCAATTTTTATTTACAATACACTCGGGCTTCAATTCATATAATATGGATACAGCATACAGTGACACACTTCTCTATTTACGGTTTGTATTGAATAGCAGCCGGCAGAAATGCTATAAATCGAATGATTAGGCTACTACTTTTATGTCCCGATCCGCCAACGATCGACCTTTGGTCTTAAAGTAGAAAAGTAGTTATTACTGTTTTTAACGATGCCGCAATGCATCCATATAAATATGGACATCTAAATTGGGGCAGAAGCAAAGGATTTCTATGCCACGTGTATGGATAGCATTCACTGTTTCTGAATTCACGTTATATAAATCTCGGTCCATTTTGTTGCGCAATATCTATTTACAAGATCGCTTCCGGCGTAAGGGTTATTGACAGCACACTGTTCAATGGTCACAACTGCATTGTTCACTGTTCACGACACTTGAACGACTTGAGCGTAACGTCGCGTGCTTTTTGATATAAATCAAATAATCAATTTATTCCTGTTAATATTTTTCATTATCCACTGATGACCTAAATTATATTATTGACAAAGTGTGAAGTCATTTGTAAAATATGTGCCGTGTCACGTAGTCACATGGCTGATACAATGGCTTCAATTCATATAATATGGATACAGCATACGTAGTACAGCCTACGATTTGGGCGTCAATTTTTGCACTGTTAAAAACGCACTAAAAACGCACTGTTAAAAGGACTGAATTTTCTGAATCCGTTCAAGCAATCCCGGAATTGCCATGAATGAGGACCTGATTTATATATGCATTTGATGCACAATGGCTTCAATTCATAGAATATATTAATGCAGCATACGTAGTACAGCCTACGATTTGGGCGTCAATTTTTGCACTGTTAAAAACGCACTAAAAACGCACTGTTAAAAGGACTGAATTTTCTGAATCCGTTCAAGCAATCCCGGAATTGTCATGAATGAGGACCTAATTTATATATTTATGACACATCGGGTTTGGACCAATGAAAACGTGCCACGCAGGCAGCAATTCTGAGCTATATTAATGATGAAATGCTGATGTGGAAGTAAGGCGGCCACGTGTTCAGAACTGGATTGGTCAAGTGCATTGACGTGTTCCCAATGTTCGGAAGATTTCATTGAATATTGGTGCTGATCAGCACCAATATTCAGAATATTGGGGCCATACAGCCCCAATATTCAAATGAAATATTCCGAAATTGGGATAATGCCAATGCCCTGTGACCCAGCCCTGAACACGTGGGATTGACGACTTTGACCCGAAATTAGGTCAAAGCCGACAACGCCTGCGAAATGCTGTGCTGTGCTCTGCCTAAAAATGTTCTAATGCGTGTCAGACAAATACATTATGCAAAAAGAACATACACGGCAAAAGCATGGCCGGGATCTCCGCGAACGCGGTGATGGGCGAGAAAAACCAAAGCCCCCGGATCCCACACAAGACGTCGGAACGAAAACATACAAGATGAAAACAAACGAATGCGATACACACACGTAAGCGAGTGCATACAAAATGCAGCACGCCAATTGAGCAACAAACACACTGGGCGCGTGTGTCACAAGGGGGCATACGCGGATGGCACAAGGGGCATATGGCGGGGGGGATCGGGGAATTAGGGAAAATACACGAGTCATCTGAAAACGTACAGTGACATGAAGGGCACACTAACGAAAGTGCATATGAAACTAAAATGGTATGCGAGGATGCAGCGAGGATCTCGTAGGCGAGCGTTGAGCGTGGAGTCGGTCGAAGATGAACACAAGCGGAAAGGAGTCGAGTAGTTGAAGGTCATCATGCGGTCGAGCACTGATCCTGCATGTGAGCAAAAAGTTAGTCGTGCATACAAATATCGATGCATGCACACTTAACGTCCGTCGCAGAAACATTATGCGCAAAGATATTCATAGCAGGCAGGGTCACAGCAGCAGGGTCACAGCAGGAGGTGCACGGGAAGATGCAAACAAGAAATGAACTTGAAATTGCATCAGAACTCCCCTTTGGGTTAATTTCGAAGTTCGAAGCATCGATCTTAGAAATCCAGCTTTCTAGGCATTGATTGGCAGTATCTTTTTTACTATGACAGACGACTGAAAACTCGAACGATCTTGAAAATCTGTTTTTTGAGTTTCCTATTGGCTAGTATTTCATAATGTGACTCGTGATTGAAAAGACGATCGACTGCGTTGATGACAGACGATCATCGTAGAGATCCTCACCGTTCCGCGCTTCGCCGTTCGCTGACGCGACGGTACAGATCACCGTGCGCCGACGCGCCGGTTACAAAACAGCCTGAGGTAGGATAGACTGTGATGACATGTCATGACATTGACATGACATGACAGCGACAGCGACAGTCGACACTGATGACACACCGATGACGCTGCACTGTAAGCAATATTTGAGCAATATCGCGAGTTGTGATGACGTGGCAGAGTCGAGAAATATTGTTGCAAAGCATATTTCATGACGTGGCTCTCACATGATCCCTTCGATTAATCGAGGGCTGATGTGTCACAAATATATCATGAAGAGGAGCTAATTAGCCCCAATATCACCTGAGGTCGCTGACGCTCTCTCAGGTGATATTGGGGCTAATTAGCACCTCTTCATACTATATATGCATTTGATACACAATGGCTTCAATTCATAGAATATATTAATACAGCATACGTAGTACAGCCTACGATTTGGGCGTCAATTTTTGCACTGTTAAAAACGCAAAAACGCACTGTTAAAAGGGCTGAATTTTTTCCCGATTTTTCAAAAGAGGGGGAATCTTCGATTTCATCTCCGATTTTTTCCCCAATAGGGGGTACGTAAACGTACAGGTGGGGAAAAAATAATCCCCAATCTTCGTGAACGAACGTATAAACTAAAACTTTGAAAACAACCCAATAATTTCCCCCACTCCCCCTTGCACCGTTAACGGACTGAATTTCATCCACCCACCTCCCTCCCTCCCTCCCCGCCCCCTTTCTCGTTCCAAAAACACATACTTAACGTGACCCCGTTATCTGTCTGGTGTTGGTCTATCCATCTTTATCTTGGGGTTGCGGGGGCTCCGCTCAGACCCCCTCCTGAATTATATTATTAACGCAGTCATTCATGGGACTTTCATGGGTGACCTTACTCATTTCTACCGCACGCTGGGTACGTTTTAATTTGTATTGAATAGCAGCCGGCAGAAATGCTATAAAACGAATGCTTAGGCTACTACTTTTATGTCCCGCTCCGCCAACGATCGACCTTTGGTCTTAAAATAGAAAGATAGTGATTACTGTTCTTAACGATGTCACAATGCATCCATATAAATATGAAAATCTAAGTTGGGGCAGACGCAAAGGATTTCTATGCCACGTGTATGGATAGCATTCACTGTTTCTGAATTCACGTTATACAAATCTCGGCCCATTTTGTTGCGCAATGTCTATTTATAAGATCGCTTCCGGCGCAAGGGTTATTGACAGCACATTGTTCAATGGTCACAACGGCATTGTTCACTGTTCACGACAGCGACAATTGAACGACTTGAGTGTAACGTTGCGTGCTTTTTTATATAAATCAAATAATCAATTTATTCCTGTTTATATTTTTCATTATCCACTGATGACCTGAATTATATTATTGACGCAGTGTGAAGTGATTTGTAAAATATGTGCCGTGTCACGTAGTCACATGGCTGATACAACGCGCTTCAATTCATACTAGCTACTACCCGTAGGGCCCGCATTCAGAACCGCATTCAGAAAATTCAGCCCTTTAACAGTGCGAAATTAACACTGCGTATTTGACGCCCAAATCGTAGGCTGTACTACGTATGCTGTATCCATATTATATGAATTGAAGCCATTGTGTCAGCCATGTGACTACGTGACACAGCACATACTTTACAAATTACTTCCCACTGCGTCAATAATATAATTCAGGTCATCAGTGGATAATGAAAAATATAAACAGGAATAAATTGATTATTCGATTAATATCAAAAAGCACGCAACGTTACGCTCAAGTCGTTCAAGTGTCGTGAACAGTGAACAATCGTTGTGGCCAGTGAACAGTGTGCGGTCAATAACCCTTACTCGGAAGCGATCTTATAAATAGATATTGCGCAACAAAATGGATCGAGATTTATATAACGTGAATTCAGAAACAGTGAATGCTATCCATACACGTGGCATAGAAATCCTTTGCTTCTGCCCCAATTTAGATGTCCATATTTATATGGATGCATTGTGGCATCGTTAAAAACAGTAATCACTATATTTATATTTTAAGACCAAAGGTCGATCGTTGGCGGAACGGGACATAAAAGTAGTAGCCTAATCATTCGTTTTATAGCATTTCTGCCGGCTGCTATTCAATACAAACCATTAATAGAGAAGTGTGTCACTGTATGCTGTATCCATATTATATGAAGGCGCGTTGCGTTGGACCCTCCCGTCTCCTCTTCTGTATCAATACGGAAAAGTTTTTTAAGACTGAGCCCAGCGCTAAAGACGTTACGAAAAGACGTTTTAAGACGTTACGAAAAGATTTTGCGCAGCGCTTCCGCCCATCATGGAGCATATTCAAAGAAAACCCTAAGACCTATCACTACCATGGCAAACACACCTCGACCTTAGGTCCGCAGGTGGTATAGTTAGTGGATGAACTGCCTCGATCTTAGATCCGCAGGCGATGGTATGAATGCAAACGAGAGTTCCGACCTTGGGTCCGCAAACAACTCGGTGCAAAGGATGATGTTTCTTTCAAGCAATTTTCAACGGCAACACCACGCAACGTACCCTTTCCGCTTCGCCTTGCGCGCTATCCCATTCTCCAACAATATTATCAGCCATATTTATATACGGAGGGACGGACGGACGGCGGGAAGGACGGAAACCGACTACAAAAATACGAATATTATCGACTACGACGTCGATATATTATATTGAAAAAAACAGCAGCCAGCAAGCAGTTCGTTAAAGGTTGCCTAAAGTTACAGGTTGCCTAAATGGGACTGACACATTTCGCGATAAGTTCGATTTCTGCGTGGGACGGCGATCGATTCTGGGATTCTGGGTCAGTGTCGCTCGAATGTAAAGTTGATCCGACGTGCAGTATTCGCGAAAGCTAAAAATTCGCGACCATGAATCAGAAATTCATGGTCATGAATTTAGAATTCATGACCATGAATCTGTAATTCGTGACCATGAATTCCGAGGAACGTTGACCACAGCGGTTGTGACGGGGCCGCCAAACCTGTCCGTCTTCATCGTTGAATGACTCGTTCACTTCCGTCTGACGCGCCAGTGGTTTTTTTTACAGAATTAATAATAATAATAATAAAACATTTACGCTAGCAGAAGGGACAAAGTCCTGAGAGTGCGGTAACCCTGCAAAGCAGGCTAGTGAAAACACTAGGGGCTACTCCCTCTACTATAGCGCGCCCACAAAGGGGCTCAACCCACTTTTCAGCAGGGTGACATCTAGAGAAAAAGCAAGGTGCTAAGCAAAAAACTCTAGAAGGTGGAGAAGCAGCCATGGCCGGGTGAGTGGAGGGGTGGCTGAATCTGAGCGGTGGGGAGGGAAGTCGAAGAATTAAGGGGGTATTTGGAGACGTTGAGGAAGGGGGTCGGGTGGGCGGGGGAGAGGGGGGTGGCGGGGAGGGGAGGGGGAGGGCCCCTCCCCTAGGGGACGGGGAACCACCTTATATTGCAAGACTTTTGAAAATTACTGCAAAAGGGTTTGAAGAAAGTCGTTTGATTGCTGCACAGCTTCTGTTTCTGTCATGGTCTCACTGCTCGAGATGTCAACTGTATGCGGGTCAGTGTTTAAGGTGGTGGGGGTGTTTAACAGAAACAAGTCTCGCCTATTTCTGGTGTGTTGCCTACAGATTCTTGAAAGTTTTTTAAGGAGAGGTTTAATCTTGCCACGGGGAACACCTATCGTGTTGAGGACAGTACCGAAAAGAGGAGGGAGGTACCCCATGAGTGTAAGTGCTTTGGGCCATTTCACGGTGCTAATGAAGGGCTTAGAAGCTACGTTGGTGATTGTCGTGTCATGGTGACCGCCATAATAATGCTCAGCACCATTCTGATGATAGGGGGGGTCTTGAGTGGGCCATGGGCACAACGAAGAAGGGAGTACGTTGTCCCTTTCGTTCAGAACTTCATTCCAAATATCAGGGCTAACTCCGGTGTATTCTAGTCTCCTCTCCGTGACTCTGGACTTAGGAAGGACATTGAGGAACCATCTAGCAATCTTTTTCTGTGTAGGCCTCCAGTCAAAGGCTGGTTGAGTATCGCTGGGTGCACTGTCTATAGCTATGATAACGACATCCGAGAAATCATCCTTATAGCATCCGCCACCTGGGAGAACGTAGGGGTCATCACCCGTCCAATAACCATGTGGGATAAATGGAATAGTGTTATGCGGGAATCTGAAAACAAGTTTAAATCCTTTATCAAACCATCTTTTTTGGTTTTTGGGAGACAGTGGAAGAATCCATGTTCCTGAAAATCCGGGTACAGTGTTGGCCGCTTTATGTCCCATTTCCAAGGTAGTCATAACCGCCGAAGATTTGCCCTTATCCTTTCCATCAAAGGGGGGATTTCCGTAAACTATTCTGCCAATGCCTGTTAACGGGTCCACGTAGGCATCCCAAGCGAGGCCATCAAAACCGATTTTCCCATGATAACAGAAGGGCCTGAGGGCTTTTTTCATTCTAGTGGTGGGTATGCATCTTCTCGAGTAAATTCTAGGGTGGGCATTTAGTGGGTTGGAGAAAAGTTCACAGCCGTTTTTGTCAAGGTTTCTGTCATCCACCAAAATATCTAAGAGGCTTCTTCTTATTGCATAGCAGTTTTTAGGGTCTCCCGATTCAAACTTACATGCATTGAGGGCTTCATGGATATCGTGTGCCCTATTCGAGTACTCCGCAAGTGAGCATGGGACTGCTTTGTTGGAAAGGCGGTGCCAAGCCAAAAGTTTCCAAAACTCTTTCTTTTGAACATATTGAAGTTCGGGATATTTAATTGTTCCCTTAACATGGTCCACTTCAGGCTTTGCGGTCACAGCAATGGTATTCTTTTTTGAACTTGATGGACGGTACATGCTAGCTTCCGGGAGAGCGTGTAAGTATAATTCCTCATTCATTTCCTGTCTTAGGTCAGCAAGTGGGAAAAGTTTCGATGGTTGTGTTCTGATGTATGTGGTACCCTTTCCAGGGTTTAGTAGTTTAGGTTTTTCTGAGATTTCTTCAGCGATGATTTTCCTTAGTTCGATATCTTGGGTTGTTCTAAGATTATATAAACTATCATTATGTCCTGGGCATTCAAGTTGGATGTGTTCGAAGGTGCATTTTGTATTCTGTTGGCAGTAGGGGCAGTTTTCGGACCCGATTTTCCCCAGTTTAAATAAGCGTGCAGGAGAGGCTTGAAGACCCAGGAGTTCTCTACTTCTGGAAGCGGTGAAAGCTTTAGGCGTCATTTTGGAAATATCTTTGGTGGGGGCGGTGTTATTCTCGTTGAGCATTCTCAGATGCTTCCCTTGGGACTGTAGGGTTCTCCAATTATGATAGTGTGAGAGTCGCTGAATTCTTCTGATGTGACTACGTATATCGCCTAAAATAGGGACCTCAAAAAAGAATAATGAGAAGGGTAGTTCCTCGGCAGGGTCGTAGCGGGAAATGTCAAAACAGCCCCCTCTGAATGAGGCTCTTTTAGCAGTACGGTCCACTCTGTCGTGGACTTTGTCATTATTGTGACCCCTGATCCATTTAAGGATGATTTTACTGTGGTCTCCTTCACTGTAGAAGCCAAGTTCTTCTAGCAGTAGGCGAACAGCCTGCACATCTCTGCGATTAGCTTCACGTAGTTTGTCCCGAGCACTCATGGACCTGCCATCCTTTGTTACCGCAGATATTGCTGCCATAGAGTCAATGGCATGTACCATTGGAGTAATAGATTTGAGGAGTTTCTCTTTTTGTTCTGTGAGTAGAAATCGCAGTCCCGCAATTTCAGCAGATGTGCTACTCGGGTTTTGGATATCCTCCTTGATAAGGAGCCCCTGTGCGGAGAAAGTTCTTGAGGGGGGGATATTCATCTTCCGTACAAGTGGCATCCCGTTGTCAAAGTTTTTTATAGCATATGCTGCCCCACTGCATGCTGTTTTCTTTCCAGCAAAAAGGGAACCATCGCTTGCCATATCATAGTCTTCCATTTGTTTGCTCTTTTCGGCGTTGGAGGTGGATTCTTCTTCCGAGTCGCTGGGGCAGCTGTATTCACTTTCTTCCTCCGCAGTTTTGTTTTTCATTCTGGCAATAATGGTTTCATACTGTCTGTCTGAGATGTAATCATAGTGTGAGTTGATATCACTAACTGTAGCAAGGACAGAAGAGGGCGGGTCCATATGGTCATTATATTCAAAAATAGAACCTGCTGGAATTAGGATGCAACCGTCATTGGTGATGCTATATTCAAAGTCGTATTGAAGACTGTTGGTACCTTTGATTCTGACAAAGACATTAGGGTTTATGGCATTGTTACTGTATTCTGTATATTGTATTGACATGGCCTCTAAGTCAATATTGGTAATGTGAATAAGAGAGATGGAATTTCGGTCACCATTCCCTTTCCAATGAAATTCACCCGTGTCGGGGGGTACTATGTTGTCTCTATATTGTTTTTTGACATATCTAGCCTGTGGGTCCAAATCTACGGGGTTTTGAAGCATTTCCTTTTCGATTTCGGTTAGCCATCCAGGGGGTCTACTGCCATTCAGCCTGAAAAAACATTTACTTTCTTGCCAGTTTTTTAACATTCCACCGCAAGGAGTTAGAAAGGAACCTGTGTGCTTGAGGTTGTATTTTTGTATTGCGGAGGTAACATTCCTCGACATGTAGAGTTGTCTGGGAAGGGTGGTGATTAATGTATTTTCACCCGCTTCATTTTCAGGGTAATTTTTAGAGTCAATAGCGTATCCAAGTTTTGCCATAATGTGACCTGTACGCCTAAACCAGTTAAAACGTTTGTCTTTAGTATGGCTGTAGGTTGCATAGTGCGATAAGGGGAAACCCGATATAACATTTTTACCCATTTCGTTGTTCATGTTTTGAATTATTATTTTAAGCCATAGATTGCTATTTCTACGGTATAGTGAGATGAGGTGGGGATCAGTGATACGGTCCGTGTGGTTGTGTTGCCAATATTCGTGTTCATCCGCAGAACACAGGGTGTTCATAGTTTCGGTGATACACGACGCGGTTACAACATCAAAGACACTATCAATACCGTACCCGCCTTGGCAGACTGCTGTCCAGATTATTTGGTGATTGGTGTCAACTGGGCAAGCCAGATATTTAATTATAAACGAAGCTATCATTTTGTCTAATTCAATTGCGACATTCTTTGAGGAGTTGGCAATTGCTGAGGTAACTTTAAGGGGGTATGCCATCCTCGGAACTACAACCGCATTTATAACATATCTTAGCTGGTGTAGAGTCATGTGTTGCAGTTGGATGGATGTGAGAGTAGATTTAAGTCTGTCGATAAGGATTTCCGCCTGTTTGTCCCATTCCCCATTTAGTGCAAACCATACTCCGAGATATCTGTTTACCTCTTTGCTGTTGGAGAAATCGAGGAATTCTGGTGACTCAGGGGGTATCCATTTCGAATCAATGGAAGGACTTGGGTCATTTGTATTGGGCTCCAGGTGACCCCCTGAGATGAGTAAATCATCGGACGGGTCATATCGCGTTACTGTTTTGCCCTGAGGTTTAATGCGCTTTCTGTAAGAGTATTTGGATTTCTTAACATTGATGGGAATACCAATGAAGCTCATAAATTCATTAACTACACCTAGCATGTCTTGAACTTCGTCTTTAGTTTTCCCCACGAGAATGATGTCATCACAAAAGAACCGTGCAAAGATATTTAAAGTGGTGTCCTTTTCTAATAGGTTTTGGGAGGGAGGAATAACATTATTTCCTGGTTTGTCTGGTCTATGGCGTTCCGAGTTCAGTTCATATCCATATGTGGATCCTGTCGGGTTTACACCGTTTGCTCTTTTTGCTAACCAAATTGCCAGAATGTCCATAATGGCTACAAACCTAAGTGGGCTCAAAACTTCTCCCTGAGGGACTCCACATTCTAGGGACCATTCATCCGTGAGGCCTTCTTCAGTGAGTACCATTCTAGAAGCATCATTGGTAATGTCTGAGATGATGTTGATTATTTGTGATGGGAGTCCCAGCTTTCTCAGCGCTAAATTGCTCATCCAGAATTCAGCTCTGTCAAATGCTTGTTTGAGGTCCAGGTAAACTACGTGAAGGTCTTTGTCGTATCTATTGGCATCCGAAATTACTTCATTCAGAATTTGAAGTGAGTCATCTATGTTTTTATTCGGAAGAAACGCATCTTGAATGGGAAAGAGAATGGGGTGAGTGTTAAGAATTGTTTTGAGACGGTTAGCAATTATTGTGTTAAATAGTTTAAGACCCGTTTCCAACATTGTGAGGGGTCTAGAGTTATCTATTGTACATGGTGCAGAGGGATTTTTAGGGATTGGAAGGATGACTCCAGATTTTGCACTCTTTGGAAATTTCCCAGTTATAAGGATGTGGTTAAAAAGTGAGACAGTAACCTCTTGAAAATTTTCTGGGCCCTTGATCCACTGCGAGTATCTCATTCCTGAGGGTCCTGGTGCTGTGGAGATACCACAGTCCGAGTATGCTTGTTGGAGTTCTTTGTGCGTGATTTCTGTCAGTAGTCTAGCAGCGGCCGTATCGGGGATTTTGGGGCTGTCCTTTAGAATGTCAGTGAGCCACTGTGGGAGTTCATCTGGCTCATTCGGGTTAGTAGAAAATAGTTTTTTATTTTTGTATTCATCTAGTGTTGTGTTTAGTCTTTCTGTCTTTGTCTCAGGTATCTTTCCATCACTACCTGGGGTAGCGGCTGCACCTTTTTCAGTAGGTTTCATCTTTCCCATGACTGTGTCTAGAAACCTCGAAAGGTTAGTTGAGAAAAGATGCTGCAAGGCTTCCTTTTCTCGGAGATTGCGTCGTTCAATGTCAGTGTCTCTGCTTTTCTGAAAAGCATTTCTGATTATTACATAATTTTCATGCAGACGTGATCCCCATGTGGCTGCCGTTTCATTGTGTTTGGGTTTGAGCGAGGCAAAAGGTAGCGTGCGGGCAGCCTTTTTGGCTTGCTTAGGAATGTTGCTTGCATGAGTTCTCGTGTCCAAATATTTGATGATGCGGCGTACTGTGTTTAGCCATTTGTATATGTAGTTAGATACTGCTGATGGTTTTTCAGACCTCCCAGCTATGTTCAGATTCTTGGTGCCAAAGGCGTCACTTGCCGCCTGATGTGCCAATTTGTGCAGGGTATCCCATGTCGCGTCAGGGTGCATTTCCTTGAGGCCAGTGCCGCCGTTTCTAGTTGCTTCCGATCCATTTTCCATTTCGAGTGTGTTATGTAGTCTTTCAGTGTAAGACACCCAGCCTGTAGCGTATTGGAATAAATGGGCGGTGCAATCTATTTTTTCCGAATGCATCTCAGATCCGTACAGGTTCCAGAATTTAGCAGGCATATGGGGTTGTAGGAGAATATTCCAGCTGGTCATGTGCTCATCTGTGTTGGATTTCGTGATTTTCTTAACTTCCAGTGAGCTGAATGACAGGTGTCGTTTGAGATAGGCATTAACATCTTTCTTATTTAAAAGGTGAGGCGAACCTATATGCCAGATGTTATCTTTGTCGTTATGGCCTAAGTTGAGACCACCTTCCGGCATCCCCTTTCCTCTAGAGAGTAGGTGAGCTGCATGCCATGGGCTATTAAGGTGAATCCACCATTCCTTGGGTTTGTTGTGCCATTTTAGACATTGTTCTATATTGTCTGCCTCTTTATTTTTAGCTATGAGCTTACTCACTGTAATGGGGCTGCCGTCGATATTATCCCGTTTAAGATCAAGATCAGTGGTGTCACCCTTAATGGTGCTGATAGCGGTTCTAGCTTTGTTTTTATTGATGCACGCGTGCACAAGTTCGTTTGTGCTGTATCCGTTTGCTTCGAGAAGTCCTACAATATCTTTCCTGTTTATTTTCCTTTTTGTACCCTTATTTTTGTTTGTCATTCTAATTGGGTACCCTGGGTACTCATCATGTGTGGTTTCCTTGGCACCATTAAATCTAGGTGTTGGCAAAGTTGTATCGGTGGAAATCTGCGATTTGGTGTCGATTTTAGGGAGCTTAAATTCAGCCCATACTATCCCGTGGTCGGAGATGATATAAGGGTTTTCCTCCGTCCATCCTGTTTTAACGGTCATTTCTGCCATAGCTGTGTTGGCCATGATATGGGTGAGTTTTGCTTTTGAGTTTTTGGATATGACATGTGTGAAAATTTCCGTGTTTGGATTTCGGTCCATTATCAGTTCATTGAGTGAGCATCTGTCATTGTTGAAATAGGTTAAAAGATGCTTATTCTTTTCGACATGTTCTTGATACGACATGTAATTTCCACCTGACACCCGCTGATTTGGGGTAATGGTGCAGTTTTTGTCACCTATCTCTACGTAGGCCTTTTTTGGATTATTCCCTGCCCTACCTGCCCAGTCAGTAAGTGTGTCATATAATTCCACTTGTTCCTCTACTAGTGTAGCATCATTCATATAACCGCTGGCTATGTAGAGCTCAAAACCATTATTTCCTGAAAATTTGGTCATTACTGCTCTCTTTGCATCTCCATCGATTGTGGTGACCGAGGTGGATAGTGGCAAACTCTTCGGATTCCATAGGATCATGGAACCAATGGAAGCTCTCTCATTTACATGAGACGTGCGAAATTGGATTCCTTTTTGTGTCATTAGGGTTTTGATTAATGCAAGGTTTTCAGTATTTACCTTGGTTTCTGATATACATATTATATCAGCCCGTCCGTCGATTAAAAGATTGCAGATTGTTTCTAACTTGATTAAACTGTCTTTATCTTCTTTGTGGTGTCGGAGGCCTCTCATATTCATACCCATTATAATCAAATTGTTAGAGTGTTGTGCTAGTTGTAGTTTAGTGAGTCGGTCTATTTCTTCTGACTGTCTCATGGCGTTTTTGTGTTTTGCTTTTTGTAGTATGCATCTGCCATCTGCGTCATAAATGTTCTCTATATCAAAGATTTTGTTTGTGCATTTGGTTTTACGGATTATTCTCTTTTGTTTATGAGAGTGTTTCCTGCGGTATCCATATGTGCGGGGTTCACAGAAAGGCCTTCCTTTGCCTGAGGTGAGGTGATTATAAGCAGTGTGAATGGATTTACAGTCTTTGTGCTCAGAATTTGGCTTTGTCGGATGTGCATCAATTTTCGGAAGGTGAGTTCTCAGTGACTGTCGTATGGTCGAAATGGCTTTGTTATTTTCGTGTTTGATTATCCTGGCTTCTATGCCCGTTTGTGGTAGAATTCTAATGTTTAGGTTTTCAAGTTCGTATAGTAGGTCTCTGTTCAATTGTGCTGCTGAGAAGAATTTAGTGTTGTGCAGGATGTGACAGACTTTGTGGGCTAGTGTAAAATTGAAAACCCCCATGTTATTCGGGTGTACTCCCAGTTTCAAGGTTATGCGGTGCACCCTCAGGTCTTGAGGAAAAAGTGTGGAAATGTCTTTCTGGTGTTTATTGTCAGGGATATCAAACTCACAGTGAATAATTTGTCTTTCTGGAATGATGTGGACTGCAGTTGACCATATGTCCTTAGCCACAAGAAGATGAATTTGAATGTTGGTGTTATCCGTGTTCGAGGTGTGATGATATTTCCTATGCGATTCGATGGCTTCTGAAACTATTGTTTCATTAGTGGTGTGTGTCTTCCATTTCAGTCTGAAAGTTTCTATCAGAGTTTCTATCTGCTTTTTAGTTGTGGCACCTCTGCGTGTGAGGATGTGGTGGGGAGGTAAGGTCATATTAGGGCCGCTGATTGCGGCGTCATTTCCAGCGTGCTCCAAGTGTTTGAGCTCCGATGTGTTGCGGGTATTCTTTACCTGCAGCCCTATTTCTTCCCTCATTTCTAATCGGTATTTATGTATTTCCTTTTGCATCGTTTTGTTGCCATACTCCCCAATATATAAATCAAATTTTAGGTACTCGAAAAATGAGGTCTGGTGCAAGCCTCTGTTCCATTGTGCCCATCTGAAGGCGGTTTTTGCTACCCATGTGCCACAGTTGTATGTATCTGTTTGAAATGTTTCCTTGCTAGTGGCGGTTGTGAATTCATTATATTCTGTAATGGTTATGAAATTTTTTAACCAGGTTTTGAGTGCTGCCTCAATCATATTAATGGTTTCTCTTTCAGCTTTATCTCCAAAGGGATCATATATGTAAGCTTCTATTTTCCCAGGTGATGATGAGCGAATCATTATGAGACGCCAATGTATGTTGTCACACACGCCTATTTGTGTGTGGCCATATTTCTTGAGTCTGCTATTAATGAGTTGTGTGAGTTTTTGGTCCTCCCCTGTCATCTTGAGCATCATGTCTGTAAGGTCCATAGGGGCTATGGTACTCGGGTCCCGTATTTTCATTGCATCACCAACATGAGTTGCATTTAACCACCCCTTTTCTGAAAGGAGTGATTCCGTGGCCATTGTGGTTTCAACTACTGCGTTATCTTCGGTGCTTGCTCCACCGCTTAACAGCTGCTCGGGTTCCGAAATATTATATTGTTTAGTATCGTTATCCTTCTTGTGGTGGGTTTTATATTTCATTATTCTTGAAGGTAAATTCATTTTGGGTTTCTTTGCAGTTTGAGTCCATGTTCTCTCCCAAAGCCATGCCGTTTTGGGGTTTCGAATCATGTATTTCAAGGCGCTCTTACTTATCCCTTTGCAAGCCTTAGGTCTCTTGTGGGCTAGGTGTATTATGACTCTGGGTCCCGGGAAATATTTTTTAGGGTTCAACTTCATTCTGCTGAGTTCCGCCATTATATGAAGAAGCATGATAGTGGGCCCGTAAGTGGTTGTTTGCATTTCCGCTCGTGTTTTAATAATATTTTCCTCACATCTCAAGAGGTGTCTCATTATGTAATATGTCATAATTATGCTGCCGCTTATGTCTTTATCTATTTTTATTTCCATTTAAAATATATTTCGGACCGTGCTGGGCTTACTATAAGATACATATCTTGTGTTAAGTTAGCAGCCCGTATTTTGAGGTAAAGCTGCCGTGTTAAGTTAACACATATGTGTGTTAAGTTGACATATTGTTGCCTTAAGTTAACGAGCTGCCGAGTTCGGTTTGAAGACTGTTTTCTTAAGCTATTAGTGGTGTATATTATGCTAACAGACTGTCTTGTCACACTACCAAACCGGCATTTATTGGTGGCATAGGAACTAGTTACGTTCCTAACTTGTTTAGTGACCTCTACATATCTGTTTGAAAGGTTTAGTCTTCTATGTATCAGTCTGACAGTGCGCACCTTGCTTCCCCCATTCCCGTGGCTTCTAAGCATTATTGCGCTCTCCGTGTTACGCGTTACACCCACCTGTTGCCTCCCCTCAGATACCATATCGTTTATTTGGGCATTCCTCTTTCGCACATGGTTTCGTATATGCCCTCGGGTCCCTTCCTTAAAATTTTTTGGTTCTAGGCTCTTTTTTGCAAAATTTCGATTTTTAGCGAATTGTGCCTCATGCAATTCGCTTCCGGTCCAAGGTTGTCCGTTTTCCTTTATTTTTTCCCTGCTATCCCTTATTGTCATATATAAGCATTGTGTGAAATATTTTCGCCCAATTTTACTCCTACGCACCTCTACCCGTCCCATATTCCCTAGGTATCGACTCGAGAGGTTAGGGTTTCCTATTATTTTGGTGCTTATAGCCGCCTTTCCCCTTAGAATCATGTGTTCGTGCCCCCGGGTCTCTCGTAAAATATTTTTATCATTTCTATTACGGTGTATTGCATTCAGTACTAAGTTGTTTAAACACCAGGCTAAGTTTGCCGCAGCCCGCTTCAGGTTAGCAGCAAGCCGCTTCGGAAAGTATATGAGTTTATTTAAGTTATTAGTTAACCGCTTGTTGCTTTCCGAGCGCCGTGTTAGTGATATTAAACTTACCGAGTTATTTGCACATCGTAATAAAGTTACTAGGAGCCATATTGTGCTGTCTCCAGGCTGTATTATTAAGTCAGCTAGGCACTTCATTGAGTTATGTGTGAGCCGTCTTAAGTTATCTGCATAACGAGGTAGGGTAGCTTTGGGCCTAGTATAGTTATTTTCAGACTGTTTGAAGTTGTCTGAGCACCGAGTTAAGTTATCAGACTGCCACCTTAAGTTTTCATGTTTCCAGGTAAAGTTGGAACATGAAGTGCTACGGTTATCTGTTAGTTGTATTGTGATATTGAGCCCCAGTTTAGAGACAATATCATTCCCGGGTTTGTCATAACAGGTGAGGGGGGAAATTTGAAAGAGCATATGTGTGAAGTTTACTAATCTGAAAAGGGGGCTAGAAAAGCAGTGCTGATGAAATAAGTTGTAAACACAGGACAGACAGCACAGGCAAGCACACTTGACATAATTATCATATGCTCTGCTCTTACTTAGAGAAGAGAATTGGAAAGGAAGCAAGTGTGAGGAAGGTGAGTCCTTTCTGAGTATTATATTGTGCTCTATTGAGTCACACACCGTGAGATGCCGTACAAATCTTAAAGTGCAGGTAAGAATTGAGAGCCTGGGGCAAAGGAGGTCAGGAAATTCAAGTGTCAAAGTCCATATCTTGCAGAGCAGTGAACCTGTTTTGCAATTCAGCCCCTTCGGCCTGTGCAATCTCGCTGAGTTGTTCTGCTCTGCCTTTACCAGAGCCCTTCTTGCGGTCCCCGGGACTTGGTGATGTCTTGATTTGTGAGAGAGCTCTCTTTTTCCCTGAAAGGATTTGAACAGTTCTCGATCACGAAGTTGAATTGCAAGTCCGCAGGGCTCAATGGAAAGGTTAATGACGTTTTTGCAATGGAAGAGAGTGAGGGGAGAGAATGTAAAAAACTTTCGATCACGGGGTTCAGTTTCAACACCGCAGAGCTCAATGGAGAAGTTAATGATGTTTTTGCAATGGAGGAGAGTGGAGATGCTTTCACCTTTCTGGCAGGCCGTGCACCTGCAGTTTGGAGGATGCCCTCCGTGCCTCAGAGATGCCAAAGTAGCTGCGGTTTGAGCTGTTGTGTTCTGACCGGAGCCCTCTTCAAATCCTGGTGGGAATGAAGCCTCGTCTGGCACTGCTTTTGCTGCTGCCGCTGCGGTTCGGGGGACTTTCACGTTAGGAGATTTCAAACCGTAGATCCTGGCCGGGCAGTTCTTGGTGCTGTGACCGTTAGCGAATTTACCTTCACACTCACGGCAAATTAGGGCTGAGCACTTTGAGATGAAAGCTGTTCCTAGGCCTGACCAGTGGTATTCCAATGGAAGTGCGTACAGGGCGTGCTGTATGTTTCTTTTGTCAATCTTAGCAGGCTCCGGGTGACGGCCCAGTCCCGTTTTCAGAAGCACAAAGATTTGACGGATCAATCTCGAACGCCGCTTTGCTCCACGCACTCTGCTGTGAATTGTAAACGCCTGTTGGAATGTGACTTCTTTGATGAACTTTGAGAAGGGAGAGGCTCTGATGTGAGTGAGAATGTGAGCCAGTTTTGGTTGCTTGCCCGCCCTGAGAGACTTAAATCCTAACGTGATGCTGGTTAGTTTGCTGCTCTTTGGTGTAATGACAAAGTCTTGAGAGTCTACGACCACGATCGCGTATTCGACTAGTACTCTAGCTTCCTCGATTGAGGCAACTTTCACGTGCAGGAAAGGGGTAGCGCTGTTTGGGTATTTTTTCCCTTCCACACTGAAGATTGCAACTGTTTTTTGAGCTTGCAACAGCACCCCTTTCAGGAGTCTGCTAACTTCTGAGATCTCGCGCTCTGTGAAAGGTCCTGCGGTCAATGCGCCCAGTCTTTTGACTTTGACAGATGCTAGGAAGTCGTCGTTACTGAGACCACCGTCTTCGTCGTCAGTGTCGTAGTCGTCGTTCTCTTGCAGCTCCTTGTCGAGTTTCTCAAATTCTTCTGCTTCGTCGAGAGTAGAGAGGTCAAATTCGTCACCCTCTTCGTAGTCTTGCATACCCGTTGGTTCCTGTGATGCGTCAAAGAAATGGAGCGCTATTCTAAGCTTGCACTCGTGAAAATGCAATTGTGTGAGCATATAATTTGAGCTTACCTCAGGTGGAGTGCGATCCTCTGCCGGTGGGAGCTGCGGCTCAGGTGGTGGTTCCACTTCAGGTTCAGGTGGCGCTTCAGTGGCAATGTCTTTTAGCTTCTGCCTCTCCAATGACTCCACTAGAAGCGAATGCTCACTCCTAGTGTCGTGCTCGCCTGAAGAGATGTCTCTAAAAATGTTGGCAGCAGCTTCCAACACACGCGAGTACTGGTCGTAGTCCAGAAGCTGTTCTCCAACGTTCTTCAGGTTCTCGACGGTCAATTCAGAATTCGTGGCGGAAAGGATCTTCTTGGCGACGTCGCTCGCGCCAGCAACAAGCACTACTTGTTCTCCGTCCCTTGTCGCCACGTAGAAGAGGTCACTACAATTCTGTGCGAGATGCGCGTTAGTTACAGTTAGTGAATTCCACACTGGGTAAATTTCAGTTAGGGCTAACTTTCTGGAGTCATAATGGAAGATGAAAAGAAAGAATTTAACAGGATTATTTACCTGCGCAGGTTTATTCATAACAATGCACTTCAAGGTTTGAGTGAGGAGGTTATAGGCTTGTACCTTGAAAATTGTGGCTGAGAGAAGTACTCGATTTCGCAATGCCAAGTCTCCAAAGTAAACAGGTACGTTCACTTCTTCGTGTTCGTCCAGGTCCTCTTTTACTGCCTTCATAAACTCAGTGTAGATGTTGGAGCCAATTTCAATCCTCGTGAAACCAGATGTTTCCCATACTTCGAATTGCGTTTTGATCTCATTCCGAGGAACGTTGACCACAGCGGTTGTGACGGGGCCGCCAAACCTGTCCGTCTTCATCGTTGAATGACTCGTTCACTTCCGTCTGACGCGCCAGTGGTTTTTTTTACAGAATTCTGTCGTTCTGTGCAGTTTATGTCGTTTTGTACAGTGCTTAACGGTGGTGGCCCCATGTCTACACAAGTCAAGCAAATATCATATTTCGTCTGACGCGCCAGTGTCGGCTTTTGCAGAATCGTGACCGTTTTTGCAATTTATGTCCGTTTTTGCAGTCTGAGCCCAGTGGGGGGGCTCCGCGCCCCCACACCCCCCCGAAAGTACACTTTTTTTTTCCAGACTGAGCCCAGTGGGGGGGCTCCGCCCCCCCACACCCCCCAATACAC
>LGRX02010055.1:0-27819 GCA_001247695.2 Cymbomonas tetramitiformis | reverse complement strand
TCACCCACCTGTAAGAAAACAGAGAAATCCAGGTCAGTCAGCTTTTCTCATCGAGTTGGGTACCCCCCCTCCCCCCCCCGCCAGCGTCAGCGTCATAAGAGAACGCTATGGATAGTGGACCGCGATCTCGTGAGCCAGCCAGCGAATTCCATAACCATCCACGTGGACACCTTCCCTAGCCAGCCCGTTCTCTTAAGGTGTTCATTTTCCGAGAAAATGGACCCTGAGAGCCGTGCGCAGCTTAAAGAATTAAAGCAAGATTTTGATGACGATATTATATCTGAAACAGACTATCAGGAACTTAAACCTTTAAAGACAAGTTTTGTGCAAAAAATCATGAAAACCCATCAAATATACCATATTTGTCAATTTCCCGGCAAAGTTTTCTTAGTTTAAGAAATGCCTCTCCAGCTAGGCAGCCAGCGGTCATTTTCCTTATTTCAGGCCATCTCATAAGTCGGAAAATCCAGTCAGCTTTTCTCATCGAGTTGGGTACCCCCCCCCGAAACGCTGGCTATTTCCTTAACGTCGAGTTTCCTTAAATGTGAGTGATTACTGTACACCAGCGGTCAAGATGCTTTATTTGCCGCACGCGATCACCTAGCAGTACCTGAAGAGGTGGTAGTGGACGGTCAGAAGGAAGCACACGTTGAGCGCATCCTTGCACGTCGAGTGCGGTCTGTTCGAGGGAAGGAGGTGGAAGAGTGGAAGGTCCGCTGGACTGGCTACTCCAAAGCTCACGACCAATGGAGGACGCGTGACAAACTTGAACGCGGAAGTCCACTTCAACAACTTCGTGAATTCGAGCAAGCGAGGCTGCACATGGAAGCGCAAGTCCGCGACGAAGCCACTCGGCGACGCGAGCAGCGTGGCCGCCACTCCGCTCAAGCCGGAATGACACTGGCCCACCTCATCACTAATCCCTGCGATGAACTGGACCAGCTCGAACAGATGGAAGATGATATCCCCCTGCCGTGGGAACGCCAAGAGCGCGTAGAAGATGGGTCGTTGGCACTGGTGACAGAGCTGCTGGCAATACAGGCAAAAACAACCCGCACGCCCAGGATTCTCGTGCTTTTCAGCGGTACTGGCTCAGTAGAGAGGGAATTCCTAAATTGCTTCCCCTCCGCCTCAGTAGTGACCCTCGACTCCGGGCATATCTGGCAACCCACTCATGTGTGTGACATCCTGCAATGGGACTACAGACAATACCCGCCTGGATTCTTCGATGTTATTTGGGCAAGTCCCCCCTGCAGGCAGTACAGTCAAGCGCGCACCACTGGTGGACCCCCTGACCTTCCCCAGGCTGACAAAATCGTACGACGAGCATTGCAGATCATTGACTACCTGGAGCCAAAACATTGGTTCATGGAAAACCCCAGAGGTCGCTTCCCTAACGCGCTACGGCTTCGCCCTATGATGCGCCAGCTTCCCCCACCGCTGGTGTGTACCTACTGCATGTACGGTACGCAGTACATGAAACCCACCTGCATATGGACGAACTCAGCACCACCCTCGCCCCTGCTACGCTGTACTACTTCAACACCGTGTGCGTGCAGATGGGCAACCGGTGCTCATCCAGAGACTGCTCAGCTTGGACCTCACCCGCAGCAGACTGGAGCAGGTCGATCTGCGAGTGTATATCCCGTGCCAGCACTTCTGCTACGACAACTTTTCCGACATTTACGCCTCCGCGACACTGAAGACCCGCTTTAGATTCCAAGTGGCACCCTTCTTCTTGAAAGTGGTGCCCTGGTAGCGGCAGGCAAACTATGCTCGAAGAGGAACCAGAGAACCTAAGAACTGGAAACAGCAAGGAACCAGAAAACCTAAGAACTGGAACTTAGATGGGTACCTTAGCGGAGTGATCCCAGGAGGTAGACCACTCCTAAGGGGGGGAGAGTTGTGCCCGGAGGCACAGCGTGAGCCGATATGCCTATGCGTCCGTATGTGTGTCATCGGGGGTAATCTGGGATTGGCACGATGACAGTGAAATTGGGCTTGAAATCACGATGAGAATGAATACCAGATGTCCGGGGTATGACAGTATGACACTATGACACTATGACAGTATGACATTATGACACTATAGTAGTATGACAGTACTGTGGGGGGTGTCATCGTGGAACTCAGTCAGACCCTCGAAGAATGGTCAGATTCGCATCGGGGTTGAAAAGACAATGAAATCGAATATCAGATATTAAGGTTATGACAGTATGACAGTATGACGCTATGACAGTATGACAGTATGACAGTACAGTAGTATGACAGTACTGTGGGGCAGTCATCGTGTCAGCCTGTCGGCATAACATCTGAATCGAGAATGACGAATCGGAATTAGAAATGAGATCGGATCGGGAACTGAACGTTGAGCCGAAGTGTGACATCGGCTCTCGAGTGGTTGACCCTGCAACCTGAGTGACGAGTGAATAAGTAGAGCACTTGAGAAGTGTTTAGCCTTCAGAACTCGGAACCGAATTATCGTTTGTACCTCAATCTGGCCCTGATCCAGTATATTATAAAAATCCGAATTGTGTACCTTTGCACGTTCAATCAAAAACATATCTCCGAGCATCTGTCGTCGTGCCCCTGGCACAGGGAGTGCAAGTCATGCCATGAACCGTGGTGAATGATGAAAATGCAAAGTATCCCTACTGTTCACAAGTTTCAATTATGGTCAAGAACCAAAAAAACACCACCCACAATACGTGGGATTGAAGCATATTCACAATTACTATTTACATGCACGAGCATTACTCAGGGTTTGAGTGCAGGCTAGCCTAAGAGATGGGCGCTGGTACTTCCCCCATAAGAGCGCTGTACATCCGCACCACCGCCTGTGCATACAGTGCGTCGGCGGTGCTGTCCGACTCCCCCTGGAAGGAAGCAAGGGCTTTAAGCTCCTCCAACCTGATGCTTGCATCGAGGGCGGCGGTTGTGCTCTGCTCCTTCAAAGCAATGACGAGCTTCTGTGCCTCTACCCCGGCCGCTCTTTGCCTGTCAGGTATCAGCCTCGGCTGTCCCACAGGCACTCCTGGTGTACCTTGGGCGTCCACGATCGCCACGGGCAGCGGCTGCTGCGATGAGCCCTGAAGACTCGAAGAGGGCCAGCTTAGCCTCCGGGCATAAAAGCCTGCGAAAAGCCCCATTAGAGATGGTCAGTAGTGTGCCAGGCTTCGGAACTGCGAGGGACATATAGAAAAAACGAAACAATACAAAACTTTATATTCTAAAGAAGAAGGAAACCTTGCCGAGATGAGCTGCATGGCGATCTCCTGGGTGTACTTCTCGCTGTGCCTATGGCTTTCCCGTTCGATGGCCATCTGCTCCTTCAGATCCTGGATGGCTTTCTGTTGCTGTTCGTTGATGGCGTTTTTGACCGTGTCGATCGTCTTGTTGGAAGCCTCGGAGAGCTGCTGCTGAACGGCGACGTGTTTGTCCGTCAGCTGCACCTGATGTTGCAGATGCTTGCTCTCAATGGCATCTTGCCTCTGCAACAGCGCTGCTTGGAGCTCCTTGGCCTCCTTGTTGCGCTCGTCCTGGTCTTTGCGCAAAACCTGCTCCCGAAGCCTTGCTTGCTCCCCCTGCTCCTCCAAGGCCTTCTTACCCTCCAACTTCGACTCCTCCAGAGCCTTCTGAAGGCGCTCGTTTTCCTTGGCAAGGTTGGCAACCTCCATCTCGGACTGGTCACGAACACGTTTCAACTCTTGAAGGTTTTTTTTCTGTCGGCGTCGGAGTCGGTGTTCCTGGCATTAGCGTTCCGCACGCTTTCGGACGTCAGCCTCAAGAACAGGTCCGCCATGTACTTCTTCATCTTGGCGTCCTGTGAGCATGTGCAGGTTTGTCAGTCAACAGTCTGGTCAAACCTTAATCAACAAAACAAAATAGGGAAAAGGGGGCCATAGTACCATGTCCTGGACCTTCTTCTTTCTGGAAAGAGGTCTGTCTCGCCGCCTTGGGAGCTCATCCTCTTCCTCAGACTGGCTTTCTTCGACGATGCTCTCAGAAGGCTCCTCCTCTTCGTTTTGCACCCCAAAGGAACCGTCCAGTACTTCTTCAGCATGGTGCATCTCAGCGTCGTTGGTCTTTTCGCTGTCCGTAAGGTCCATATTTCGCCGTAAGGTCACCGGCGGCTGACGAGAGGAAGACCGTCTCCTTTTGGTATCTGTTGTTGGCTTTGGTGGCGATGACGGCTTTCGTTTCCTCGAGCCACTGCCCAAATCATCGCGAACAGCTCCGCTTGCACCCTTCCCCTTGGCCTTGGAAACTGCTTTCTGATTCCCCTTCGAGTTCTTGCTACCTTCACCAGCATGGTTGCCGGGTACTTTCTGCTTCGCGTGGGGAGTACTGTCCGAGAGCTGCATCGGTCCACCACCACTTGACATGACATATGCCGTCACCTTTCCCACCAAACGGAAGGTGAGCCCCGCTGTGAAGTTGCTTTGCATTGGAGGAGGCGAGAGTCCAGTAGTTGGTGTCGCCAACCTTTGCCGCTGTCCTCGCCCCACCTGGCTGCTCCGAGCGCCTCTGCTCCTCGGCCGCGATCTTTTCCCAGGCAAAAGCCAATACCTGCTTAAAGCCTTGATACCTCTCGGCCTCCTCGGCTATTTCCCCATCGGAAAAGGGCAGCTTGGTGGGTAACGTGTCGAGGTCGCCGTTTGCATAATCGGGCAGGCGGATGTCGTGGGCGTAGACCTTGTTGCTCTGCAGCTGAAGAAACGGGTACCTGTCGCAAAAGCGCTCCTCCCGCTTGAGCGTGACATGTCGGTTCTGAAGGAGAGGCGTTTATAACATGACGTATTCGGTCGTGTTGCCGGAATGCTTCTCGCTCATCAAGGTGGCATGCCACTGACCCGAGCTGTCTTGGCTCGTGTTGGCGCCAACGAACCGGATTGTCGCGTCGTGTAGATCAAGACCAGTCTCCTGCCCCAAGTCCATCACTGTTTCTACTTGCATGCCCTGTACCAAGGGCATGCGATACGTAAGGTTTTCCTCACGGGTGAACTGGGCTTCGAGGTAGACGTACACCTGTAGAAGCCACCATTTCGGAATAAAGGAAAGTTACAGGCCAAATAAAAGCAAACAATGTGGTTTTCAAAGGCAGGCCGGTCGCTTACCGGCTGTTTGCCGTTCACCAAACGTGGCACCTACTCCGTTCGAGCGTTCTTCACGTCCGTACGATGCAGTTTGGCGTTCATACTATCTTTCTGCGGCATCTCATCGAAGGAAAGATATTCGGGGTCATCCGGACTTGGACCCCGTACGACTGTAAAGTCCACCGCTGCCTGAACACCTTTATCCTGACGGAACACGTAGGTGATGTCCTTCACGTCTCCGTGCTGGTATGTCAGGTACGCAGTTGCATCCCCAAAGGTGGGAAAGACACCTGGGTTCCCTGATTTGCGTAGGTTGAAGATCACCGCGTGATTCGCCAACGCATGCCCCGACACAGAAGGCGTCCAGATCTGTTTAAACCAGGCCATCCCAACTAACAGAGGCAACCCTAGGCTGCTGACCTCCTCAAACTCAATCAGAAACAGCTTTCTGCCCTCCTCCGCCTTCCATCTAGGCTGCTCCAAGGCGTCGTCGTTATCCTCGTCGAATTGCTGACTTACATGGGGTGCGTCCACGATGACGCGTGTGTCCTCCTCCTCGGGTTGGGGTCCGAACCGCTGCACGCACGTCCTCAGCATATTGCTGACGATGTTTTTTTCGCCTGCCTTGTAGACTTTGCTTTCCAAAACATTATATCCGGAACCGTCCTCCAAGCACTTCACCAGGAGCTCTTTCCCACATGCATGATCCAGTCCGAAGTCAGCATGGATAATCACAGGCTTGCCGCCCGCATCCTTCAGGCCGCCCTGGTCCAAGCACTGCCCCAAAAGAACGTACTCCCACCCATCCGCCGTGACCTTTACCAGCTCCTGGCAGGTGATCAGACCCTCCGAAGCAAGGTCCACGCTGAACGCATCTAGTTCAGCGTGGACCTGTAACTGATCCAAGGGGTTACCGTCCTGCTCGAAAGGCAACAATTCCCCTGCTGCTTCCATGGCTTCTGTGAGGTTTAGCACCGCAGGTGATCCTTCTACTGGAACCGAAGGTTTGGGTCCTTTTTTTAAGGCGCTGTCGCTGGGAGAAGAATTGCCACTAGAACCAGGTGCAGAAAAATATTCATCCATTTTTCTGAAATTCTTGGAGCTGAGTCTTATGAGAAAACCTTCTTTTCTTGAATGTACTTCCACAAGGGGCCGTTTAATGTATAGTTTTCCCAAGTTAGAATTATTTCGGCCACTTGTGCCGCGTTGTCAAAAGGCACCGTAAAATAGCCCTCATTTTTGAGCTGAGTATCTAAAATCTTCTCCAAGTCAGCAAGGGCGTTAGTAAACTGTTTTTCTACGGAAGCCATAATTGTGGAGAACACCCAAGTGCAGAATATAGAGTAAAATCTTGCGATTTTCGTCACCGGTACCCAGACAATAAATTGTTAAACAACTACCTGGGCACCGGTGACGAAAAACCGCAAGATTGTGTCAAGGTGGGAACAATCTACCAAAATCCTTCACGGTTTCGTCGAGGGGCGCTGGGGCCCTGCTCGACGAATTCTCAGAATTCGTCAAGGGCTCTGGGGCCCTCGAAGAATTCCTGAACAATTCGTCACCAATGTGACGAAACAGACACACCTAAAGCGGTTTACCCGACTCAGGTAAGTATTTTTTGTTATGCTCAAAACATGGAGTCCCGCAAAAAAAGACCCTCCAGAAAGCAGCTTGCCCAAAAACAGCGAAACAATATCGCCACGTTTTGCTCGGCTGAATATTCATGCGGATGCTCTGAGAAATGCGATCGTCAGTTTGCGTACGCTTCCTACGAAAGAAACTATAATCATAAGAATCTTCTATCTCAGAAGGAGCTCACTTCTGTGCTGACCTCCACTATTGCTGATGCAGTCGTGCGGGACTCTAAAACAGGAGAGCGTTGCATCCCTTGTATCAGCACCCCGTTCAAGTTCGGTGACAAGAGGGTATGCGCTGTCACTTTCCGCAACTTATGGGGCTTGTCACGTGCTTCATTCTTTCGGTATCAGAAGGCTGCCCTAGGAATGGATGGCATGATTCCGAAGACGACGGTTTTTCAAGAGAAAAAGACCCCCAAAAAGCCGTTCGGTCATTGTTACGACGCTTTTAAGGACTGGGCTATGGTTCACATGTCAAAAGGTCTTCCACAAGACATGCCAACCGATGGGTCGCTACAGATCAAGCCGCTGGATTACGACGTCGAGTATATTAATTACCGACGCCTGGTGGCGGAACCGGTCCTTGTCGTGAATAAGACCTTCCGGAAATACTGCAGGCACTTGGTCAAGAAGGAACTGAACATCCGTATTCGGAAGAAGGTGGAAGTGTCAGGCATGTGTTCGATCTGCGACAACCTTGACGCGCGTTGGGCTAAGTTGCAGGCTTCCGACCCAGACCATGACGCTTGGAAGGAGTTAACTAAGCTGAAGGAATCACACAGCGAGACGCACAAGTATCAACGCAACTGCTACGACGCACGCAGGAGAGAAAGCGCTGATCCTCTTGGGGAGATCGACTCCATCGCCCTTGACGGGGCGGCAAACAAGAATACCGTGGTGCCTCACGCCCCTCATCAAGTGAAACACATCAACGAGAAGAAACAGAATTTCTTCAACTTGCATCTGCAGCTCACTATACTACATGGTTGCATGTTGCTCTTCAATCTGAGTTTTCCTTGGAGCCAACCCAAAGGCGCGAACATGATGCTGACATCATTTACCAACCTGCTTATGCTCCTGGCTTTGGATCATACTGGCAAACGGTTCTTCAGGAAGACGTTGCATCTTCAAGTTGACGGAGGCTCTGAAAACTGGAATCGCTACACGTTCGGCTTTTGCGCCCTGCTGGTTCATTATGGCATCTACCACAAACTCGTGTTGCATCGCCTCATGGTTGGGCACACCCACAACGATGTTGATGGCTGGTTCGGTTTGATGAAGATGTACATATTCGGTAAGGATGCTACAAAAGCAGGTCGATGGCTCATCTTACTCGAAGACTATATCAGCTGGCTTATATCGTGGCCGGTAAATAAGTTCTTGAAGCTGGTACAAGTTCAGGGTCAGCAGCTGGACTTCAAAAAGTGGTTGAAGCCGCATCTGAACTGGGGCCTGACGGGATATGGAGGTATGGTGCGCGACGTGCATTACGTGGAATTCCAAAAGGACGAGCGTGGCGTAGTTCGCATGAAGTACAAAGGGGGGGGGACCATATTAAGCCTTGTCTTCCCAAAGGCGTAGACGAGGACTTGACCAAAGGTCTGGAAGTAATGAACAGCTATCCCGACATTGACAGCTCTCCACCCTTGCAGGAAGTGCAGCCGCTGAAAGCGAAGGAGGAGGCAGACACCCTGAATGCGTTTCAGCGGCTATGTGATCATGGTGTCGACCGTATCTCTCATGAGCAACAAGAACATCTATGTGGGTATTTCCCTTTACCACAGAAGGCTTCCGACTACGACACCTGGAAGGGCCCGAAGTTTGATCAGCAGCAACCCTTGGACTTGAAGTTGCTGCTGAGCAACGCTTGGCACCAGAACACGACCGAGGCGTCCGACCCCGCAACAACTGAACCTCGACCAGAGTTGGAGACCATTGCCGACGGCAGAAATGTGATGGTCAAGGATCTGCCAGTGGACATTCCCAAAAGAACGAAAAGATGTGAGCAAGACGCACGTCGAGTTGAAGATATTTCTTTCTGGTGAGTTCTACAATAGTCACTTCTTTTAATTAGTACATGATATGAACCGCCATCAAGCCCGCTGCCCATTGACTGACCAAAGCGTTCCTTATGTTCCTTATTATTCAGGTACAATAAGGGCGAGCTTAAGGCGGTGTTGCAGCATATGGGGCTCGACGGTGCGGGGCTGGCTGCAGAGTTGGCCACACGTTTGTTCAATGCGACCGCCGCAGCGCGCAAGGAACATCAGGAAAAGGGGCGTCGCGGTCAGCGTTCAAATGCAGGAAGCGCGAGACCGGTTTCCGACGACAACGGAGGTGAAGGTCGAGGCAAAGGACGTGGGGGGAGATCAACTGGCCCCGACAGTCAAGCTGCAGTTGCTGAAGCAGGTGCAGAGAAGGTCGAGGCAAGGGACGTGGGGGGAGAACAACTGGCCCCGACGGTCAAGCTGCAGTTGCTGAAGCAGGTGCAGGGAAAGGTCGAGGCAAAGGACGTGGGGGGAGATCAACTGGCCCCAACAGTCAAGCTGCAGTTGCTGAAGCAGGTGCAGGGAAAGGTCGAGGCAAATGGAGAGATGCCGGCATGCGCGCTGATGCTGCCGCTGGCACGAAGCGTGTACACCCATCGTCCCCTCCTTCCTCCCCTGGCCAAGACAGTGTCAAGACTCGCAAAATTAGGCAGGCGGAAGCAGGTGATCCTAAACGACCACGAGGTTCTCCCCCTACGACAACGTCTCCCACCTTTTCCCCTCCTCAACGGAAGGCCAGGACACGTTCTGTCAACAATGGCCGCTGCCTATTTCAAGAATCGCCCGAGAAGAGTGAGTCGGACTCGTATGACGACATGCCTTTACTTCAGCGAGCAGCAAGGCCCGTAACTGCTCCAGCAGTTTCTGCGAAGTCGGACTCATCAGACGAGGACGACATGCCGTTGGCGCAACGTGCTGTGGCCCGGGAATTCCTCCCGGCAGACTACACCTTCGAAATGATAACTGCTGTTCCAAAAACCTTTGCTGTCACCGCTGCAGGTAGAAAACAACCCCGCCGACGAGTGCTGGTTTACGGTTCCACTGGCACGTGGGAAGGTTTCAGGTCTCGTCATGAATACACTCGTAATCATGATTACTTGCATGATTAGACCTTTTTGGTACGAATCAAGTCTTGATTAGACCCGACAGGGTGCTAATCAAGTCTTGATTAGCCACGACAGGGTACTAATCAAGTCGTGATTTTTTAATCACGACAAAAGTGGCGATATGCCATATGTGGCCTCTGACAGTCGAGCGACAGTCTGACGCGACGGTCGGGTGGCCGTCGTCGGGTGGCCGTCAGTCGGGTGACTAATATCACTGTGTCTATTTTGTGGCTTCGTTGCACATGAGCGCACGTTCGTTCAGGCTCCACAATCGCCCGTGTGTTTTCTCAGATTTCTAGGACAGTTCGTCACGCATACTGTACTTAAGCACGCACACACCGCATTATTACATCTCACCGCATTATTACATCTCACCGCGTTATTACATCTCACCGCGTTATTACATCTCACCGCGTTATTACATCTCACCGCCTTATTACATCTCACCACATTAGTACATCTCACCGCGTTATTACATCTCACCGCATTATTACATCTCACCGCATTATTACACATCACCGCGCTTTCACACGCCTCCGCGATATCGCATGCCTCCGCGCTATGCACATGCTATCTATACACATGCCTCCAAGCAATGAGCTAAAATTTGCCCCACTCAGATGAGCAAAGAATGACTAAATGAAACAACAAACGAAAATATCCGAAAATCGTGATTAAACTAATCAAGTCTTGATTAAACCCGACAGGGTACTAATCAAGTCTTGATTAGCCACGGCAGGGTACTACAAGGGTGTTCTCCTGCGGGAGGAACTCTGGCGCCAATGGTGACAGCGACGACGAAGGCGGAGGCATGACTCCCCGGGGTGGAGAGCTGGTACCAGCGAGGCGAAGGCGCGGGAATTGGGATTGGCGTCGTGCAGGCATTTTCCTGATACATCACAGAGGCACCCCTTGACTCAGTCCCATGATGTCCAAGGAGTGAGATATGTCAGCGTGGGAGCTGGTAGACATACAGGGAGAGACAAGAGGATGTTGCCTCTGAGAGATAGGAGAGGGAGGTTTTGTTTGAAAAAGAGGTGACGGTTGGGCTTCTGCTGCGAGCGTCATAAGCCCCGAGGTCATAGGTTTGGCAAATGCGGTCCCAATTTGAGAAATGTTTAATCCTATCGGTGTAAAAAGAATATTTTTGATACTGGAGCTCCTTTTTGACAAGTTTGGATTTTTGTCGAATTTCAGGGCAGCTGCTGTAATTTCCAGGTAGGGGGTTACTCCGGGCTCGAAAGACGTTCTAGTTCCAATCCTTATATTCGTCCGAGACTTCCCAAGACGATTAGTGTCTGGAAAGTTTTCCAAAAGGACTTAGAATATTTTTTTTGAGTCTTGCATGAGCTTCCAATCAGCAGATGCACCTACGGCCTGAGGCTACGACACCAGAAACGGGCTCAATCTACGTTTCGAGAGCTGTCGGGGATTGTCGTAAGAGCTGAGACTGACTCCAACCTCTACGTGGTGTAACCACGATAAAGGTAGGTCTGTCGACACAATATTTCTCTCCGTCCATTGTTCCATTGGGGTTCCGAGGGCTTCATCCGGTCGTTTTGAAATTCCTCGTGCTCCAGGGACGGTTGTGAGACGAAACGTCAATTCACGGTTTTCTTGGCCGAATCAACGTTTGAGGGTGAACGACCACAAAAAATGTTTAGTCTAGTATAACTATTTTCTTATTTTTGTGTCGCAATCTCCGTTCAACACTCTCTAGGGCGCCCGAGAAGTGTCGGGGAAGTCAGTAGAGAGGACCAGTCGTGACGTCATACGGGGAAGGGGCTTGCTCCGTTAATCCGACGTTTCCAAGGGAAGTGTTTCTTGAAAATTGAGGGTAAGGAAACATATTTTTATAACATGTATTCGCAAATTCCTTAGGAAAGTCCTCCTGAAACCCATGGTCGAGACGAGCTTCCGACACTTCCTGTTTGGTAACGACGTTTCGGGAGATAAATATCTAATTTCTGGAGCTTCCTCCTGCTGCCTCCCGGGGCCCGATCAGGTTTTCTGAGGTGACACCATATTCGGGGAGGTTCGAGGAATATTTTGTCACAGAAAAAGGTCCAATCCGGTGTCCCGATCTCCTGAGAGCGATCTTTGAAATCTCCCAAAAGTGTCGCCCTGCTTGTAACATCAGCTTAAGCTAATTTCCGGGAGTCTAATCCGTCTTCCTAACCAGCCTAAAGCCAAGTTTTGTATTACAAGGCTCAAAGCTAAGTTGGTTAGGAGTCCAAAACCGTCGAGCAAGGTGCTTCTAACGGTGGGGAAGTTAATCTCCGGGGGTGCTGAATTTCTGGAATAATTCCTTCGTTCCGGGTGTCGGGAGTCCGTGTCCACATGTCAGTAAAGGGCTCTAGGGCCCCATGGCCCGTCAGTGGGGTCCGAATCTTACATATTCCGAAACTGTCCAATACTGATAAGATCAATCTCAATCTAAAAATTGCTGAAATCGGTCATAATCTCATGACATGCTGACCAGATTGTAGTCCCAAGTAGAAGAAAAGAAGACAATTCACAGAAAGCAGCAACAAGACGACAAATTAGTTCAGAATTGGCATGGTAAGCAATAGCAAGCCACCCCAAGAATTGGCATCTTGGGGTAGGGATAAGGCAGGGTCAGGCTGATGGGACAGCCTGGGCACGTTCTAATTACCAGTTGAACAAGTGTACTTCGGACGGTTATCAAATACAAAGCTCTTGATAATACTCTTCTTGAGGTCAGGCAAGAATCACCACTTATCAAGTTATCTTATCTTATATGCAAGTAAAACTGAGTTATCCACAGAGTTATTTAGCACAGAAAATTGTATCTCTAAAACAGAATAATATTGACTTCGAGAGCCATACTCATATACTCTCTCATCAATTGTTGTTCTAGAATCTCTCCTTCAACTCTGCACCAATCACAGCTCACTAGTGACAGGGCCTACATTCTACTCCTACATTAGTGATCTCTGCCGGCCAATCCTATCGCGCCACACTACTCAGTCTTGGCCTTTTTACGACGGGGCGCTTCCTCAGGGTCACTGTCGTCATCAGAGCCCCCGTCGGCAGGATTCGTGGTCAGCTTCCTGTCCTTGATGTCCTCAGACTGGTCAGGCTGCCCAGGACCGTGGATGCTCGTCTCGAACTTGTTGGCATCCGTGGGTGTTTCCTCGGCAGCCACCTCAGCAGCACCAGCTCCACCCTCCTCGTCATCATGAGCATCAGGGCTGGTGGGACTGTAGCAAGGATACGAGATGTCACTCAGAATGTCATCCAGGTCGGGTGGGGAATCATCCACCCCCGGGAGCAAGACCGCCTCGTCCGGCTCCTCTTCCGGCTCAGGCGTTGGCGCCTCGAACACATCTTCCAGCTCCGGTGACCGTGGTCGGCGCCCCGTATACGGGATGCCGCGGTACGGCTCGTTGGCCGCCAAGTTGGACGCGCGGATCTCCTCGATCTTCCTGCGGAGGTCATTCTGCCACGCGATCCTTTCCCTCATAGAATCGCGGGCCTCTTGAATGACCTCTCGCGTAGCAGCCAACTGCTCGCTCACTCGCCGGTGCTGCTCATTCAGCATCCTCTGGTTATACCAGGGGCTGATCCGCAGTCCCGTCTGGCGGCGAGGTAGCCTGGGCGCGTGTCCCGCCCAAGGGGTGCCACCGGCGACGCCATCGGGTACTGCTGGAATGGGAAACTGCTCCTCGGGCGAGCGCTCTCTGGTCGCGGCCGAGGGAGTCGCCTCCCCAGCTCCAGCTGCGGTAGTCAGCTCTGCTGTCGCGGTCACGCCCGGCCCTCGAGCAGAAACCCTGTGCGGCACCAACTGCTTGCGCCCACGCTTCCCGCCACCGCGGAAGGCTCCTGTCACATGTATACTGTTTCAATTCCAGCTCGCTAGAGCGGTTTCTTTGTATGATATAAGGAAAAACAAACTCGAAACGATGACAACGCGCCGTGTAACTCTTGAGCATGTTGCTTAACTTCACATGGACAATTCCAGCACTCAGGATTTTCAGGGTTTGAGGGGTAAAATGACCAAACCGGTCACGGTCTGGGTGATCCTGGATGCCTCTAATATATGGTGTCATATCAATACATTTGTATTCGATGTAGCGGTGTTTTAAGAGTGATATAATGAACCACATGCGGGTGGTCGATAGGGAGAATGCATATTTGCACTACACATTGTGCAATATCCAGTGGGCATCACCGGCCAATAACGCCACCAATAAAAAACAACATACAATGCACTTGCAGAATGAGCGTGAAGCACTGCGACTTGCACGACTGCGTCGGTGGAAACTTGATGCGCGATGCCGATACCACAGGCAGCGTGTTAAAGCGAATGCGATATTATTATAGTAAATCCATCTTTTAGCAATACTGCGATTGAAACCATACTTCATAGGTGGTCAGTCGTTAAATCCTGATGCGTGATGGCACACAATAAAAACTGAGATAAGAGCATATCGCGATGATTACATAACGGTATCATAAACCTACGGCGATGAGGTACAATGTACTAAAATGCCGATTGGTTACCATTCAAATAGAATGGTTTTTTATTAATGATATCGGGGACATGACAAATTTCACAAGTCTCGCAGGCCCCGTCGCGCCGGGATAAGCGTCGTGCTTGTCACGGTCTGGGTGATCCTGGACCACTGATGACCCAAACCCAAACCCGCAAGCCGAGGCACAACCGCCACGAACTCAGGAGGGGGGGCACAGAGAACACACAAAGCAACAGGGACTATGGAAATGGCTCCATAGACTGACCCCCACGAACCAGACAAGGGACAATGAGCAAACGCTCGGAGAGCAGGGAACGATGGAAACCCACTCGGACGAGGGGGGGGAGGAGACAAGCGATGAACCCACTGCACAATGGGAGAAATTCGAAGACGCGCAACAGGAGGCACCGGAAACAAACCAAGACCCCCGAAAACACCAGCCCCCCCTCACAGAACCAAAAAAGGGGGAAATAGGGGAAGACCGCCTACACATGCTCACATGGAACATAGCGGGACAAAGTGACGCCTGCCTCGACCTAGCAGAGGCAGTCAGGAAAAGACACCAGAACCAACTGGGTCTGCAAGTGATGGTGCTCACGGAAGTGAAGCATGCACACGACAGTGTGATGAGGAAATTCAGAGACCTGCGGTACACTGCAATAGGCACCAAAACAGAGGCGAAAGAAGCAGACGGTACTGCAGAGCAGCCAGTGAAAGGAGGAGTAGCCATACTACTTAGCAGCCCCTACGGCCACGCTCACAACCACCATGTTGTCCCAGCGAGGCACCTGGAGGGGTACCTGCTCCATGTGGTGTTACACCTGCCCGGGGAAGTAATGTACCATGTGCTGGGCATATACAACCCACCGGGAGCGGAGGAGGGGAAAACCAGAGACAAAATACTAAAGTACACAGCCAACCTGTTCCGAAGAACAGCGGAAAAACCGAACGAGCATGTCATTGTTGGAGGAGACCTCAATGCAAGCAACACCAGCACAGGAAAGAGGGTAACGAAAACCGACAGACAATGGAAGAAGCTCGCGGAAGAGTTGAACCTCCATAATGTAGGTCCAACGATTAATACCACGCTGAACTGGGCAGAAAACAGAAACATTGACAGATGGCTAGCACCGAAGGACAAACGGGCCCAATACGAGAGGGGAAGCACCGCACACCTCACTCAACACCACACGAGTGACCATGAGATGGTAAGCCTTACGACCCTTCGGCTAGACAGCATAGACACCCATGAACCATACGTGGACCAAGACCCCCACCCAGGGCAAGTAAAACTGAACACGCCCTTGAGCAAAGCCCACAGGGAAACCCTCCAAAGCGTCCTCCTCAGAACACACGACTATGCCAGGACTGCTAAGCTGAAAGACATGACAGAGATAGCCGCCCAATGTAGGGAAGAAGGCAACAAGCAGGTGGCACATGCCACCATAGACAGAGCAGGAGAGGCAGTGCTGAGTATACTCAACAGAGCAAACAATTGCGCGCTGAAGGACGAGGAACTACCAACGGTGATAACTGGGAGAACCTCCACCCATGGGGCAACGGACCTGCTAATGAGCAAAAAGGACAGAAAAGAAAGAGATGCCGCGATACTCAAAATGCGGATGCACAAGAAAACCAAACGACAACTACGAAACCCACACACGGAACACGCAACTCTCCGGCACCTGAAGGAAGGAGAAACAAAAGGCCCGACAAACAGGGACAATGCAGACACAAAGGAATGGGTCTCCTGGCTCACTGAGGAGGCCAAAAAAGAAAGGTCGGCTGCACACAAAGTGGTCAAACAGCACTGGAAGCGAGCCAAACAAAGGCATAATGACAAAACAGTAAGAGAATACTGGAACAACCAGAAACGATACCACAAAAGGATTTATGCCAAGGCCCAAGAAACAGGCCATGCCCCCACGGCGAATATACAGGCCTTACAGGACAGGGAGGGCAACCTAGCTGTAGGCCACAAGAACATTGCAAACGCACTAGTGGACCACATGGCCCACTCGGCACCATATAGGATGGAACACCGTAGTCTACCCGACCTAGCACCCCCACCATGGGAAGACCCAGCCCACAAGGAGCGACTCATAAAGGCACCAAGACCGGACCCCAAGGGAATGGACCTCACGATAAGTAGACAGGGCTACAGCAAGGCAGTACACACCCTAAACAACAACAAGGCACCAGGCCCCACCAGAACCCCTAACGAAATTCTCAAGTACATGCCAGAGGACTTCCACGATGCCTTGCATGCGCTCATGCTGGAGATGTGGCACAGCAAACACGTCCCCCTCACCTGGAAGAGAGGGACATTCTGTTTTCACCACAAGAAAGGAGATGTCACCCTACAGCAAAACTATAGGCCCATAGCCCTACTGGAGGGAGTATTCAAACTATACACCTCACAAATAGCAAACATGCTCTCCACGTTCTGCGAAACCCAGGGGATACTAGCCCAGGCACAGGAAGGCTCCAGAGAGAAAAGAAACACACTCAGACAACTCACGAGAGTGACCAACGCAATAGAGGACGCAAATGTCTCCGGACGGGAACTGCATGGCCTGTATGTAGACTTTGAAAATGCATATGGCTCAGTGGACCACAACAAGCTACTACATACAATGCAGTACCTTGGAATACCTGAAGAGCTTACACAAGTAGTGCGAGATGTCCTAGGTACACAAAGTCATGACACCATGTCAATGTACACCAGGGTAGGGGGGGAAACCTCTCACGAAATGGTCCAGGTGCAAAGAGGTCTCCTCCAAGGAGACAGCATGAGCCCCCTCCTCTTCATAATATACCAGGAACCGCTGTTAAGATGGCTGGAGGTGGGGGAGCATGGGTACCAACACAAACACGCAGCCGAGCAGGAAAGACTGGGCCCCCTCAGGACGACAGCAGGGGCGTTCGTCGACGACCTGCTCATACTATGCCCCACGATTTTCCACATGCGAGCCCAGCTACACAAGCTAGAGGCATTCTCACGATGGAGTGAACTCAAAGTTAACCTTACCAAGTCAGCCATAACCGGCATAAAAAATGGGGTCTCCATACCTGAACAACTCCATAAGGACCTCAAAACGGTTGGGGTGGATGGTAAGCTGAGCCACTTCAAAATACTCAAACCGGAAGACACATACAAGTACCTAGGAGTACTACTGGCATTTACAGGCAGATGGGACAAGGAGAAGGAAGCTGCCAGGGAGGAAATGAACCATAGGATACAAGCACTACTGCGCTCGCCGCTGACGCCAGACCAAAAAGAGTACTCCCTCCACTCTGCAATACTGGGAAAGTTCAGGTATGGACTGCACTTAGGCCTCTACACCGCGGGTGAAATAGACGACTTCAACAAAGTAATAGGTGGGGCCACAAAGAACATACAAGGCCTGCCCCGGAACGGAACACCGAACATTTTCACCACACAGGAAAAGGAAAGGTTCGGATTGGGCATGGTGCCACTCCAGGCGGTCTACGCCCAGGCAATTTGGAGCGGACTGCTGGAAGCCATGCACAGTGAGGAGGACAGAGGAGCTGTACGGGGCCCAGTGTGGAGGCAAATAAACCTGAAGTCAAGACTCAGAATGTCCCACGTCAGCAGGTCCACCAGAGGACTGATAGAATACCACTGCACCACACGCATGAATTGCACAGACCTTGACAAACTCTGGGGGGGCACCAGACAAAACACAACACACTAAGAAAACTCAATGCCCTACTTAGATACAACATTACGCCCCAAGGAACAGAAGGGATGCTCAAACAACTCCAGACCCCAGTACCAAAGATAATGGGGCAGCTAAAAGGGGCGACCAGAAGGAAGTCTGACAAAGAGATGGAAGGAACCACGAGAAAAACAAAAGCTGGCAAAATGGTGGATGGGGACCTGCCGGCGCCTCCGGACTGGCAAGCGATGTGCACAGACCAAACCACCAAGCTCACAATACCCAAGGACACGCCGACTGCGATAAATTTCACGACGTGCCTCAAACTATTCACGCATTTCCCGGACCTAGCCTTCCTTACCACCAGAGATGGCCAACACGCGATTAGTCAGGTGAACGTCAGGGAACAATGCACAGATGCAACCCTCAGCGCAGACCGCAGTGCCATAGCAAAAGGCCTGGCACACCTATACCCATACCTTTGCGAAGCCCAGCCGAGGAACATAGCGAAGCCAGGGGACTTCTATGACAGCCTCACAAACCGACGACTGAAGCAACAATACAGGAGCATGCCCAGTGAGGGGCCGTTGGACCCCCACACAATGCGAACCAACCTCCCGCGCCTCAACCCGGAACAGCTACGGGCTAAAATGACGGAATGGGAGGCGAAACTAGTCCCCAGAGAAGAAATTCATAGGCAACTCTCCCTACACCCGCTTACAAGAATTAACGAGACAGAAACCACCGGTCAAACGTGGGGGGAAGAGCAGGAGGTCCCACAAGACCTCCACACAGACCTACAAACCAAGTGGATAGATGAGGTAGACCCCATGGCGGAAAAAATGGAGGCAGATAGCTTTGAGAAGGGCCAAACGATAGACAAGCCGAAAGAAATTGTGGCAATGAGGACCCTACTCATTGACCCAACGGACCCGCACTCCCAAGTGACACAGTACAGAACCCAGTGGAGGCACCCAACAGGGGAAGACTCCTACTCGTGGAGTACAAGAGAAACCATAACTGACTTCTTGAAACTAGCAAAGCGAAGGGGCCAAAGTGCAACCACCTTCCCAACCCTGACAAGAAGGCTACGAGCCAGGGGCTCCCAAGTGACCCACCCCAGAGGTCTCAGGGAGATACTGGCTGGAAGGCCTCACCTGGGACAGGCCTGGCCCACACTACAGGCGGGAAACCTCACCCTGGACCCGACGGAAACCAACCCGGAGCAGGACATTGCGGACAACAGAGAACACCACTGCCAACTGCGGATGGAAGGGGACCTCGCCCATAGCTACCACAGAAACGGGAAGTACATAGGCACCCTTACAAAAGAGAAGCTTCTCAGGCTACATGAAAGGTACACCCAAGCAGTGGGTACCACACACCACCAAACCCCGCACCAACGCACGCTACGCACTGAGATGTGGGAGGACCATAAAATACAAGTCTCCACATTTGAGGAAGAAGTAGGGCACCTACTTATTAGATACTCAAGCAAAGAAGAAAAGGAGGAAAGGAAAAAGAACCTACAAAACCACTGGACATTTCCCGCCCAGATGCAAAGGGCACTACAACAGGCATTCGGACTCAACACTGAACTATTCGCCTCACCCCTCAATGTCCACCACAACACCACGAATTACTACGCCAAGTATGACAGAGACAAGGTGTTCGGGGCCAGAGGCTCAGCCTGGCCTGCAAACTGGATGAAACTGGGGGCCTACCAGTTCAACCCAGAATACACGCCACAGGACCTCAAGAAGGCACTGGACTTTGCCATTGCAGCCACCACCACACAGGACCCGGTGTTCGGGGTCGGAATATACCCGACGTATGAAAAAAACCCCTATAGGAAACTATACAACGCGCATGCAGGGCACCTAGTGCACGAACTGTTTGAAATACCGCAAGGCAAATTCACATTCCTACCCCCTGACCACTGGATGGGTACCACACACCAGCAAGCGAAACAGTGCAACTGGAACCTCAGGGTACTGATTGTTGCCAACAAAGCGGGGTGGCAGGCCCACTGCGGGGACCCAGATATTGCTGCGGATTACATAAGAAAGGCACTCACAACTTGCCCGCAGAGCAAGGTCCGCACGACCACAGCCGTCAACCAGCCGGCAAGGAAGGCGAACCAGCACGACAAGCACGAACCAAACCAAGAAGGATACACCCTCGGTACCGACGACTGTATTGTGGACACAAGACCATGGCAGAGATATGAACTCCCGGAGATTAAAACAAAGGACATGACGGATGCAATGGGAAGAATGTGCAACACAGGGCCGCACATAAGGAACGACCTCTGCCCCCAGTGCTTCAACGTACAGACAGAAATTGAAACCTGGTGGGAGAACAGCCACCTCCATGTGGAAGACGGACCAGCCAAATGGGAACTCCTCCCCGGTAGCAGGGGAGGAAAATGGGACATACACCCCCCCACAGTGCAACAGGTGATAGAAGCGAACACCTCACACACCAGACTCAGAAGACAGACTGACGCCCAAATGCTATGGGACAAAGTAGCGAGGTCAAAAATTGTCAGATACCCCGCCGACTTCTGGCCCGAGCACGAGCCGGGGGTCCAAGGGAGAAGATGGGAACTAACGAGAGACCGGACAGAGGACCCCAGGAACCTACCCCCGAGTGACACACCAGCCCAACTGACATACCCCCCCCTCAAAGGGCACACGAAGCGACCTCGTACCTATACACAGACGGCAGCAAGAGAGAAATTGAAACAGAGGAAGGAGGCAAAGAATGGGCCTCAGGAGCTGCGGTATGGGACCCCAGGTCCGGAGAAGGGGAGGCCCACATGATTAGATGGGAAGGTGAGGACCAAGAGGTGAACAGAGCCGAGCTTCTTGCCATACAGAAAGCAGTTACACTCCCGCCGCCACCAAGCGGCGAAGGACTCACCATTTGCACGGACAGTGCCAACTCCATTAGACAACTGGAGAACATGAGAACAAAACCCCACAGCATGGAACACCACCGGCAAAGAGACCTCCTATATGCCATACTGGTCAACATTGAGGCATTGGTAGCAGCGGGGCACACGGTCTCCTTACTGAAAGTCAAGGCACATACAGGAATTGCGGGAAACGAAAAAGCTGACGAAGCAGCCAAGCAAGCCTGCACTACAGGGACCCTCACGGAGGCATGGGATAACGACGAAACAATACAAGTCAAACCCATGGTACCAGATGAAGACTCGGGCAGCAGAGAACTACAAGGAAAGCTCGCCGTCCAGAAATATGTGACCACACTACTCCGTGAACAGCAAGCCCAAGGAAACAACAGGCTCACGGCAAAAACTACCGAGCTTCAAGGAGAACCCACAACCTGGACCCACCAACTGAAAACGAAGCACACTTTCAGGTGGGAAGCACACCATGACCAAGCGCAGCAAAATGAAGAGGAGCAAGCAATGATGCGGGACCCGAAGCCCAACCAGCAGCAACAGGCCGACCAGACCAGAGATGAAGAAGACAGGCAAATAAAAGCCATGATGGAACAACGGGAGGATGAAGAGATGCTCCTTATAAGAGACATGCACGAGCAACAAGACCAAAGGGAGACAGAAGGCAGAACAGGCCCCACCCGGGGAAGCGACCCCAAACCTGCAGAGACACCACCCCAACCCCGTGAGGGGGAAGAAATATTTGAGGAACTCAACGAACTCGTGGAGAGACTCGAGGTGACCCAAAAGCAGCACAATGATGAGGAAACCTTTGAGATGCTCAATGAACTCATTGAACAGCGGGAAGCACCTAAAGGGGGGTCGGCAAATGAAAGACAAGCTCACCATGACCGGGTCACGGAGGAGTCCAGAGTCCATGCGATGATGCAGGACCCGATGCCCAGAACAAAATGGAAGCAACGAAAGCACGACATGACACACAACAGAACGAAAAATAGGAACGCCCCCCCGGTTCAAGAGGACAAGGCCACCGACAACTGGCTGAACGAAACAATGGGGCACCTCAAAGGAGACAAGCCACTACACAAAATAGCGAACGGCTTCTGGAAACGAGCCACCTTTGCGGCGCGGAAAACAATACTCAAATGCAGACTGAGAATACTGCCAGCACAAGACTATGAGACGGCGAAAAACTCAGCCGGAGGAAACGGAAAGTGCACCCTGGAAGGATGTAGGCACAAAGGGGTGGATTACGCAAAGGGCTTCCTCATGAGAGTGGGGCACGCCCTAGGTGGATGCGACAACCCACAAATGCGGGGAATGTTCTCGGACAGGGCGGACGCCCACGCGGACGAACTTAAACACATACTCGACCACCACAGGAAAGGAGGATGCAAAGTCCTTGCCTACACCGGAAAAAAGAGGGACCCAGGTGTTAAGCCAAGAGTACTTCCAAACTACATACTCACCAGAGGGCAATGCAGACACGACGGAAGAACAACCCAGGCAGGAAGGATGGACCTGACACAATACCGAGCTTTGTAGACATAGTTATGATAGAGGGCCTGGAGGACCTAGAAGACGGATGGGAATGCACACAACAGGAAGCACCGGCAAGAGTCAAAAACCTACACCTCATTGAGGTGGCCCACACCGACGACGAAAAATGGGGACCCAAGCTCTTGGAAAAATACACGAAATATGGACCATTACTACAATTGCTACGTAGACATGGATTCCGTGCCAAACTTCATGTCTTTGCAGTGGGCAGAACAGGCACGGTATACAAGCACAACCGGGACATACTCGAGCAGCTCGGGCTCGACAGAAAAGAAGCCATACAGGCACTGCAAAGGATACACGACCTGACAGTGAACTACGCACACAGCACCTACCAGCTATACAGAAGGCTCAGACAGGAGAAACAAGAGAAGGAAAAAGATGAGAACCACCCAGGGTAAATTGTCCCATTAAGGCCGCCACTTGTGGCGGTCCGGCCCAGGGTAGGGCCGGGGAAATTAATTTACTCATACGCCCGACGGGCGTGGTTTTTTCTTTTTCTTTTTTCTTTGGGTGATCCTGGATGCCTCTAATGTATGGTGTCATATCAATACACTTGTATTCGATGTGGTGGTGTTTTTAGAGTGATATAATATGACAAATGACAACCCGCATATGGTTGAATAAACGAAAAACGCGCGATGTAATAACATACGTGTAACGAACCCTGTTGCTTTCGCTGACGCATCATTTGCTGCGGGCGATTACGATAATACTATGCTCGTTAAGGAACGACATACTCGTTGGATACGATACGTACGGTACAAAATGTACACATTGGACGATGTGACATAAAACACAACGGCGATAATTTGTCATTTGTTTGTGTCACCAATGCACACTCAATTCGGCTCTCCTTCTGTACACGAGTACGTATCCGCGCACACGTCTTGTCAAACAGTAAGTATATGTATGTACGATTGTTTGACGAGTACGTACGGTTTGAAAAGCAATACACTACCGCTATTTAAAGCCAATTTCTCAACCTGATGTCATTTATTTGTGTGTAAGCGAACCGACAGCGTCCAAAGTGCTGTCCAGGATAATCGATGATATTATAAGCAAAGCGGGCTTCACAAGATTTCTGTATAGCATACTGGTGATATAATATATTCGTCAGTGCAACAGTGAAGGGATCGCTTGCATACTATCCGGGTACGCATCAATGTACGCCATCATCATGTGCTGACACACGACGACGTTCTTTGCGCAAGTGCGAGTGTGTTTACCTTTATCTCAGTACGGATATGATACGATAAATATACTGTGTCGTAAGTGTTCGATATTTTATCACTATAAAACATTTCGTGTATTTTCACTGTCGTGAATTGCCAGTGTAGCCTTGTATTCCCCGTTCGCGCCGGGAGAAGCGTCGCGTATTAAGTCGCGGTCCGTGTCTACTATCGGATGCCTCTGAGTTTGGCACACGCGGCAAGTGCGTTGTGGTAAGCCAGGGTTGATTTTTAATGTGCGGGTGGCCATGATAGTGCAGAGAGTGTCTTTTTAAGGTGCGAAATTCCGATCCCTTTTCGCCCCGTTACTTTGCGTGTTATGTGTTCTCTTCTTCAAACTGACTGTTTATAATGTTCATGCTGCAGTTGCGGTGGGATCCCGGACACGAAGCACCGTTGGAATCTCGATGTGATACTGAATCTGACATAAAGATGGTTGCATAGGTCAAAATTAATCTACGCAGATCGTAAAGATCCGGATAGCATTTTTGGTTTAGGACCGTAACTGCATTGATTTTGCTCGTGATAGGTATTCTTTATGATGTATTTATCATATTCGTGGTGCTCTTGCATAATATATCCAGATTCTCTATTCTCACGAGTGGTAATTTTGTTTATCTTGGAGATTACGAAAGATTTGAGTGTCAGGAATAATATGTACTTGATCTTTCGTGTGTCGATGTTTAACTTGTCTAGTTTGGTTAAATGACGTATATCTTAGATCGCTGTGGTGTTAACCAAAAAGCAAGCTGATACATTTCGCTGTAAGAAATTGAATTTGCAGCAGTTTTCATACTCCAGGAACTTATGCATGATATTTCATACATTTTCAGTGTCCTTTGTACCAAAAAGTGAAAATAAGGGATAGAATGCATACAGGTCATGCCGAACGATAGAATTTTACTTCATTGATAATCCTGAGCCCGGTCAGCGCAAGGTGTTTGTTACAATGAACGGCATTTCAATATATCAAGATCACAAGAGCATTTGAGAAGCCACCACTGGGGCTTTACACACAACTGTTGGTGGTTTCCCTGGCCAAAGCCGATCACTCAAAATCTGCAGCAACATCCATCCGGCCTGGCCATCTCGCACCAGATTGAATTCCCTGCGGCATCCCACCATTCGATGGCCTTAAGCTATGCCTCAACCACAAAATCATCAGATGCTGAGTGATTATTCCATGCCTCTTATCTCACAAAATGGGGGTTCATTTGTCGATTGTATCCAAAGCTTGTCCAGGCTGGTCGTATGTGAAAAATAAGTAGAAAATCATCCGCAGTCAAGGTGGTGGCGCTGCCATCGTACAGATTACACAAACATGCACACCATCATAATCTCTGGGGAATTGTGCGGTAGAAATTCCTTTCGGTTAGCCCAAGATAGAGAGAGAGAGAGAGCGATTGTGCTGGGATCCACTTCGTTTAATTTTCCGGGCCAAATACAGGCTAACCTTGCCACTTGTCTCAACGCGGGGATTAGCTTGACTCGGTAAGATACAATCCATCAGATCTCCTTAGACCCAGAGATGGACATGCTCAGTCAATTAATGCGAGGCCAGGTAAATGGTCGAAATGGGCATGAAATCAACGCAGCGGGAGCGAACCAATGGAAATACTTCTGCACGCATGCAAGCGAGCGCTGCATTGCAGCGAGCTTTGCATTGTCGGCAGCAATGCCAGCAAGCAGCTCTGGCATGGAATACATCGCATGCTGCGCAATGGACACCTGTGGTGCATGATCATACATGCTGGTTAAGCCCTTCACTCTATCCTCAATCTCAATCTACGGCTAACTTGCGATCAGTAGTTCATTGTAAAACATTCTGTTGTGAGAGAGAGGGCGTGGGATGCATGAGAATGAGCATAGCACACATCCTGACAGTGATTCTCACCGTGCAGCGAAACGTAGAGAGAGAAAGGGAGTTTGTGTGTGATGCGTGTGGCTTATCCTTGGACCGATTCCTTTGGCACCGGAAAGCCACAGAATGTCGGCGGCACTGTGTACCCGACACCCGGGATCAATGGATTCCTTTGGCACCGGAAAGCCACAGAATGTCGGCTGCACTGTGTACCCACCCGGGATCAATGGATTCCTTTGGCACCAAGCCACAGAATGTCGGCGGCACTGTGTACCGACACCGGGATCAATGGATTCCTTTGGCACCGGAAAGCCACAGAATATCGGCGGCACTGTGTACCGCCGGGATCAATGGATTCCTTTGGCACCGGAAAGCCACAGAATGTCGGCGGCACTGTGTACCGGGGATCAATGGATTCCTTTGGCACCGGAAAGCCACAGAATGTCGGCTGCACTGTGTGCGACACCCGGGATCAATGGATTCCTTTGGCACCGGAAAGCCACAGAATGTCGGGGCACTGTGTACCGACGCCCGGGATCAATGGATTCCTTTGGCACCGGAAAGCCACAGAATGTCGGCACTGTGTACCGACGCCCGGGATCAATGGATTCCTTTGGCACCGGAAAGGCACAGAATGTCGACGGCACTGTGTACCGACACCCGGGATCAATGGATTCGGCACACACGCCGGTTTCTGCGTGTGTTTCTGTTGTTCTGCACTATTTTGGGTCCCGTCTCCACAGATGCCCGTGTGTCCAAAGCCCTCCCGGTGGCCAATAGTTTACCGACTGTTCGTCGCCTGCCCAACATCTGCGCATCACTGTCACTTCCGGAACGGCCAGCTACCTCACCACTTGGGCAAGGAAGCTGATGAGGTGCCGCATAGGGCCATGCAACTGTCGTAAGTGGGATTCGTTGCTCGGATGCCCCCCCGGGCTTTGAGCCATCCGCACCTCGTTTAACACCCTCCCCACCAGTTCTCCCCCGTGCCAACCGACCCCCAAGAAGCTGAGCCACACCCATCAAATGAGTGACCCCCTTCCTTGGGCCCATCGCCTGCTCTGGTGAGGCCTCACCCTGCTCCTGAGTCCAGACCCCGCGCTCTGGATCCGGCGATGAGAGCTCATCCCCCTCAGCCAAGATATCCCGGGCGCTCAGGCAATGGGACGAGGCCGCTTGGCTGGCCCACCTTGCCCGTACGGAGGCCGTATGCGCTGATCCTTGGACTGATTTCTTTGGCACCAGTACGCCACAGAGGGTAAGCCGAACTACAAACCCAAACTTGGGATCAAAGGATTCAGCACACACTTCAGGACACTTATCCGGATTTACTGGAGCTTACTCGTGGAGAACGGGACCCCTCAGCCTCACGGAGCCCGAGCGCCTCTGCGACTGCTCTGCCCGCGTATTGAAACTGTGCCACGTTCCACCTCCAACCTTCATGCCCGAGCCATCTCCCCACCACTAAGCCTATGCTTCGAACCACTACTTAGTCTCAAGAGAGCTTGTCTACCCAAAACACGCCGAGCGTCCGAAAGGGCTGTTACATAGGGATGTGACTGATCGACTGAGTTGCTTTGTGCAGACTTCGATTCCCCACCATCGACCTGCGCTTGCAAACCCATTACGAGAGAGAGAGAGGGTTGACAAGAGGTAAGCCATGGGTGCATTGCAACGACTGCCTTTCCGTGCAGTGTCAGGGGGAGCATTGAGCGGCTATTGGCCATCGATCGCATCAGCGTCACAGGAAGCATTCAAAGCGCATTGGCCATTGACCACTTCGGCACCACAGGGCCGCCCACCAGAGGGGGGCGCCGCACCGAGAAGTCCCCGTAAGGCAGATTCGCATGAAAGGGTTGGGCAACGTCAGGCTGCACAATCACCGGTATGCACCCGAGCATGACGGCGTAGTACAGCCTTTACCACCCCAGCCTCCCTCCAGTCAGCCCTTGTCTCCTCCCACACACCATGCGGTGATCATCAATAGCCACGTGTTAGCTCAAATCAAAAGACCAAGTTTCTGTCCCACGTATGCTGCCTCGGTCCATGCCGACTTGTGGCGCAGCGATGCAACGCACGGTGGACGAAGAATCCTCTCGGCAACTCCAGTCCTTTGATGCGACGCACGGTGGACGAAGAATCCTCTCGGCAACTCCAGTCCTTTGATG
>LGRX02010054.1:0-16034 GCA_001247695.2 Cymbomonas tetramitiformis | reverse complement strand
CGCCTTCGGCGGGATCCCCACGGATACGGTCCGGGCCGAAGCCCGCCTTCGGCGGGCTACGACGTAGCCGGATCCTGCCTTTCACCGGATCCCTTGGATACGAGCATTTTTCGGAGCCTCATGAGATGTTATTTCATAAATAAAGTTAATGTGAAGCGCAAATCAAGGTTGGGCTTGCGCGAGGGCGCTTCATGCAAAAAGATTCCGGATTCTAGATCGCGAGATATAGGCGATTCAAGTATGCGCGTAGGTATGGTTAAGTATGGGCGAAACCCGAGCGGTATCGTGTCTATTACCCGACGTTAGGTTGGGTTAACACAACTTAGCTTAAAGAGCACGTGGGGGCTTCCTCGAAGCTCCTGTGAAAATTTGGAGACCTATGTTGGCAAGTTCTCGAGCTGCTCTTTCTTTGATGTCGTGTCAAAATTTTGATCCGAGCTCATCTCGACCCTCACAATATGCGTTGAAGTGGCATGGGTATTTGTCATTTTTGTAAAGTTGGGTTAACCCAACTTAGCTTCAAAAGCACGTGGGGGCTTCCTCGAAGCGCCTATGAAAATTTGGAGACCTATGTTGGCACGTTCTCGAGTTGCTTTTTCGCTAATGTCGTGTCAAAAATTTGATTCGAGGTCATCTTGACCCTCAAAATATGCATTGAAGAAGCATGGGTATTAAAAACCCCCAAAATTCCTTGAAAATACCACACAGTTTTGCACCCCTTTGCATATTTACCCATTTTTCTCACCGATCAAATGGATTTGCCTAACCATGCATATACGTGTACGAAAGAGGACATTTTCGCCGTCATTTTGAGCTAATAAAATATAGCATCCGGTAACTACAGCTCTCGATAGCGCCATCGGAACTAAGTTGGGGTACCATTACTTAAACCCCCTTTAGGTTGGGTTACCCCAACTTTGGGTAATAGACAATCGACCATAACTTTCACATATCGTGACCAATTTCATCCCTGAAGTGCGCAATGCGTTCACATAGATCTAGGGGACATCTTTATCGAATAAAAAGTTTTTCAAAGGTTTTTGCACGTAACACGCACCCCTGCGCAAGCCCAACCTTGAAATAATCAGCGTACGGTACTGTATATATTATCATGAGGGGGTCTTGCGATGATCGGATGATGTATCAATATTAATATAGGCGGATTATTTAAGAGTTTGGTAAGGATTATTTAAGAGATTGGTAATGATTCGTTGTTTAAGACTTCTTTGCCTAGGCTATATATTAATTATTCACCGTAGAGTACAGGTATGGCGTCGTTCACCGTAGATGACGATATTTCTTGCAGTCTGCTGTCGGCAGATAATGCTATTCACAGTAGATAAAATGGTGATATTCACTGCAAATAATGATACTCACTACACGTGATGATATTCACTAAACTATTTTGCAGATGATCGGCGCTGTACCAAAAGAAAAACGCTTCTTTTAGTCTTACCCATCAATATTCACTAACATTGGTCAATGGACCATGTAAATGTAACTATATAACTCTGACTTCAAAACAATTTAGTACGATACAACCCCCCTTCTTGGTTGGTCCTCTCTAATCAAATGAGATGCCTCAGCAGCAGTGTCAACAAAGGAACCGGGCCGTCTTCGACGGATACGGATACGGTCCAGGCCGAAGCCCGCCTTCGGCGGGCTACGACGTAGCCGGCTCCCGCTTTCGGCGGGATCCCCACGGATACGGTCCGGGCCGAAGCCCGCCTTCGGCGGGCTACGACGTAGCCGGATCCCGCCTTCGGCGGGATCCCCACGGATACAGTCCGGGCCGAAGCCCGCCTTCGGCGGGCTACGTCGTAGACGGATGCCAACGAATTAGCGGACCCGTCTCCGTCTCCGTGGATTAACCCGTCTCCGTTGTTGACACTGGTCCTCACCTGTGATGCTGATGTGCTCCCTGCGCATGGAGACGCCCGTCTCCGGCCGGCCGAAGGTGACGAAGGCAAACACCACGTAGGTGCACGCCCTGAGCAGCTCCGTAGCTGCCCGGCCCACCGGCTCCAACCCCAGCCCGTGCGCATGCACCGCCGAGACATGCCTGGCAGGCAGCCAGGTCCGCACCGTCTGCTCCTCACCCGCGGCTTCAGCCGCCTGCACCTGGAGGCGGGCCATGCCCTTTACTGCTCTGGAGATCGCCCGGCCCCTGGCAGGCCCGGGGAACCCCATGTCCTCGTGGTAGTTGTTGATGGCGGATAGGTAGGGCTGCATGTTGGACGCCTGCACCGTGCCCTTGTCCAGCATGTGAGCAATGTACAGCCTCACCGTGGCCCCCGTTGCCGGAAGCCACTGTCTGCCCTCCGCCTCACAGAACGCCATGAAGGCCCGAGCCTTCGGCCGGTAGTTGCCCACCGTCTTGCCGCCCAATGCTGCCCCCTGCATCTGCACTGCCAGCTCAGTGAGGGAGCTGTCCCCCAACTCTCCTCTCCAGCGCTCCTGAAGCGCCGCATCCCAGCTAGTCACCTCCTGCATCGCTGCCGGGAGCACCTCATACCTTTCCTTGCTCATGTCCAGGTCCTCCTTGTCACCATCCTCGTAGGCAATGTGGGTTAGGCCGTCCGACCCCGTGTCACCCACGGTGCCGGTGTACCAGGCATCATCCTGGGGCCAGTACACCTTCACTTTGAGGCCACTCGCCAGCCCCGCCTGTGGCGCCTGCCCGGCTGCCCGCCTCCCATCCTGCAGGTAATGGCTCACCGGGAGGCGGAGATGCGGAACATGATGCCGTCCCAGCTTGAGGCCCAGAGCAGCTCGGACCCTCCCAGCCGGCTGGGAGTAAAGAGGTCCCTGCCCCGAGGCAAGATCACCACCTCGTCGGCCATGGCCTCCAGCTGCTGGAACCACATCTGCCCCGGCCAGTAGGGCGCCACCACCGTGGCGGCGCACTTCTCCTCCCGCAGCTTGTGCGCCACCTCGTCGAGGAGGGACCACGGGGGGTTGACCCAATTGACCTCTCCTAGCCAGGAAAAGGCCAAAGAGTCCACGCCCTCGCACCCCGGGTCGTGCCACTGTGCGTAGTAGCGCGGCAGCTGGGCGGAGAGCTCCGAGGCGAAGCGGTCCACGGTGTGCTGGTGCCATTCCCGCTCCGCCCACTGAAACCACCTGCGGTTCACAGCCGCCAGTCGTCCAGGTCCCGGTCCCGAGACAAGCGATCGGCCCACTCGTTTGCCTCGCTTCTGATGTACCTCGCCTGGAGCTCGATGTCGTTTAAGTCCAGCAGGATCCACAGGCGCCGCATCCGCCGCATCAGCTCCGGGTTGCGCGACGTGAAGTGCGAGAGCATGGCCACCACCGCCTGGTTGTCACAGTAGTAGAGGCGCACCACCTTGCCGGTGAGCTCTCTCAGGAAGGATTGCACACGGCCTCCAACTCCAGGTGCGTGATGTGTAGATGCCGTAGCTCGTCGGACCAGAATCCTCTTGCCGCGTGCTTGAGGTTCAGCACCCCGCCCCATGCGAACAGAGACGCGTCGGTGTGCACCTTCGCTCTCGTGGGGCTGCGCCAGATCTTGCGACCGTTCCACCGGCTCTGAGCCGGCAGCCTGAGCCACCACTCGATGTCGCTCCACGCCTGCCGTGTGAGCTTCACCTTCGCGCCCCATCCCCGCCTCGTGGAGAGCACGAAGTGGAGCTCCCTGAGATACAATCTCGCCGGAGGAACTGCCAGATACACGGACTGGCAGAGCCCCGTGAACGCTGCCAGCTTCCGAGCTGGGAGCCACCTCCGCTGTCGCGACGCCTCGCTGAGAAGCGCCTTGGACTGCAGGTGAATCTTCTGCAGCCTCGCCGGTGTCACGCGGAACTGTCCCGCCTTGAGGTCCACCTCGAGCCCGAGGTGCTCCACCAACTGCGTCGGCTCCCATTACCCCTTTTACTCGTTGCGCGACAATCCGAGTCTCACCAAGACCCGAGATGTCAGCTCGCGCGCCCTGAGCGCCTCGATCCTGCTGCTTAGCAGCAACAGGAAGTCGTCCATGTAAGGGAGCACCCGCGCACCCTGCTGATGCTCCTCGCGGCCGCATCCTCCAGCTCGTCTGCGAACTACCCAACGTCGTCGCACCTTGCTTCCGCTTTGCAGCTTCCGCACCTCCCGCCGATCCTCCGCGGATCTCGGAGAACGAAGGCACTCCACGAGCACCTTCATGACCTTGACGAAGATTCGTGGCGAGTCGTTCCATCCGAAGGGAAGGGCGCCGCACTGGAATAACTCCCCCCGCACGTCGAACTGCATGTACTCCTGGAAGGCGGGGTCGATCCCCACGACATGGTACCCGTCCTGGAGGTCGAAGCTGATACACCAGTCGTTCGGCTTGGCGAGCCGACGCAACTTCTTGAGGGTCTCCATCTTGTACCGCGACTTCACGCAATGCGCGTTCAGCCAGCGGAAGTCCATCACAAGACGCCACTTGTTCGTCCCCGGCTTCGGCACCAGGAACACTCGGGATACGTGTCGTCGCCTCCTCGCTCGCACCCATGCGCCCGTTTTGAGACACCTCTCCGTCTCTGCGGCCATCCACTCCAGCTGCGGAGGGGTGGCGTCGGCCAGAGACACTCCGTGATCGAAAGGCTGGGGCGCCTTGTCGACCCAACGCATCTTGGCCCCTTTGCTGATCCACTCCATCACCTCGGAGTTCGCGCCAGCTGCGCGCCATGCCCCCCTTCGACTCCGCACCCTTTCCTGTAGGGTGGGCTCTTTCCGTTGGACGCCCCGAGGGGCGGAAGGCGTCCAACCTTTCCGTGATCGGAAAGTTAGGTCTGGGCTTGGGCGCCTCGCCCAAGCCCTGACCCTTTACCTCCCTTGCCGCTGCCGCGGCCACCTTCACCTTTTCCAGCGCCTTTGCCCTTGCCTGCTTGACGGTCACGAAAAGTCGAAACTTTGGCGCTGGCCTTGGCGTGCGTGTTCATCACTGCCTTCGCCTTCGTGGTGTCGAATTCCTTCAACCACTTCGTGAGCACTGAGTCGCTCACCAACCCGTCGCTGCCTGCGTACACCTTCTCCTCGATGAAGGCTAACTTCGCCCGCAACGCCTCAGCTCCGCCGTGCGACGTTGCATCAGACTCCATGCTCGCTCTGAGCTGCAACATGGTGTAACGGTTGTTCAAGAGCGAAAAAACGCCCTTAAACGTGTTGTGCGCTGCGAAAACGCGCTCACTCAATTCCTCCACCGTTGGGAGATCCTTTTCATCTTGACACCAGTCCAGGGTCACCTCGGAAAACGCAATCGCATCGTGCATGTACGACAGCGCAGGGGCAAGCACCAACTGCTCGTAACGCATGGACGCGTTGGTGCGTTTGGAGAGGGCGTCGTAGGTCTTGTCGTTGTACAGGTCGTACATCTGCGGCATGTCCGTCTCCAGTGTTGCAGGTCTCGTAGAGAACGGATTCCCTTCAACGTGTGGAACATACGGGAGCTTTTTTAATGCCTCCAACTCCACGTCTCCGCTCTGAGCGGAACCACCATCCTGCGAAGCGGCTTTCGCTGCCGCCTCCTCCGCGACTTCAACTCTCGCTGCGAGAGTCTCCATCTGCTTCATCATGAGCTTCATCATTTCGCCCTGTTGCTCCAACAGGACTTCCATCCCGGACTTCGCAGCCGGTTGTCCAGCCGCGCCAGCATTGTTCTCCGACGCGCCTTGCTCACCTTCTTGACCGCTCATTGTAGTAAGTCGTCAAGGGTTTAAACTTCCACAGTAACGTTAAAATGTGGGGTAAAATTTTTTGCAGTGTGCCGCACTAAGAATTTCTCCGCGAGGAAAAATTTCTTGTGAAGTTCTTTTGCGAAGGCAAAAGAACAGAGCTGCGGATTCCCACGGGCGGAACTCCTAAACACTGTCGTGTGTAAAGCCTTTAGATCTAACTCAGCTGCTGATTTTGATCTAACGGCTCAGGAAACTCTGATCGATCTACCGGCACAGAAACCTCTAAAATTCCGCAGGCTCCAATTTAACCATAATATTGTCCATCACAGGAATGTGGAATATTGTATGATAAATTTCTAAATTTACAATCTGCACATATTCGCGACATTGGTCGAGTTGGTACGGCGCTAGGCTATGAACCTCGCACTCGTGGGTTCGATTCCCACTGAGGGTCTAGGTTGCGCAGATTTAAGGCGTGGTTGGAGAGTGCTGACGAGCATGCGACGGCCGTCCCGCCTGCAGACGTGCAGTGTTGGGGGTGTCTCCCAAGCGTCTTAGATCCAGCCAACCTATAAAAACCCGTATGCGTTTCCTTGGATAATTTGTTAATAATTTTTGAGTGACGGTGTCTTTTGTTTTGTAACAGGTGTGCTTTAAGTTCTACTATATGGCTTACGGCATCAGCTACGGGTATCTTCACGACTGTCGGACACGCGTGCTCGAGGGCCGACACACGTTTGTTCATGGATTGACGTACGAGGAGGACAACCACAAGATTTCCCTGAAACGCGAGTCGGTCGTCGCATGGATCAAGAAATACGCCGACGAATACGGACAACCCCAACCTGACAAAGCCGAGATTCACCTTTCGGATGGTTTGACCATCGAAGAGCTGTGGGACGAGTACATCGAGGGCTTGCGTGAGAATGAGGAGAGCAAAAAGATCTCTCTCAGTTACTTCTACAAAGTATTTGACGAAGATTGCAGCTCTTGGCTCAAGATTCCATCGGTGAACCGATTTTCTCACTGCGATGTTTGCGCGTCCTTCAAGTTATTGAAGGAAGGCTTAACCAAATCTCAAAAAGGTGAAAATTCTTGAATAGCTTTGTGATGTGTTTATATGCTTATGTAATTTGTTCACTGACCCGAATTTGTGTATCTTGCACAGCGCAATACAACGGGCCTCTCAACAAACATCATGCAATCGCACGAGCGGAGGCGCCAGAAGTTCTACAAACATGGTCGTAAAGCGAATATGACCAAGAGCATTGCCATGAACAAAAGTTGGCATAAGTATGCCTCGGTGATCATCGATGGCATGACGCAGTGGACCACCCGACTGCCACACTTTCGACGTATCCCTAAACATCTGGACTCTAAGGACTTCCTTGACGTGCACAACATGGGGAGCATGATCGAGAACGTGGGCCGCTTCATGGATTTCAACTACGCCAACTTCAAGGACGATGCGAACTTCCTTGTCAATGTTTTGCACCGGGATATCCTCCGCATTCAAGAGCATCGACGCAACGGGGACGGGGAAAATTCATACCCGATACCGGAAGTATTGTATGTACAGCTTGACAATGTGAGCACCAACAAGAGCAAGTTGATGTTGGCATACGCAGCTTGGCTGGTTCACACGGACGTCTTTCGCAAGGTGAAACTCAACTTCTGTTGGTGGGACATACGCACGAGAACATTGACCAGATGTTTTCACGCTTCTCCGTGCGTCTACGACGCAAGCAAGCTTGGACGCTCGACGAGATGATAGAGGTCGCACAAAAATGCTTTACGGATGGTGTAACGTGCGAGCACACCGAGAAGATCTTCGACTTCAGCTCTTGGTTTGATGGCCACGTCTTCGATTGCCACAATATTTTGGCACAGCAGGCTTTCAAGTTCAAGAAGAACGAGCACGGCGAAGTGGGCATGCAGTACAAACAGTATTCCATTTCACCCAAATGGTTACCCGAGACTCCATTGCCAAAGCTTGTTTCTACACCCCCTGTCGCGGGGCCTGGATACATCAAGCCGATTCCTTTTACCGAAGAAGGCATCGAAAAGCTTGAGCATACCTTACAGGCGTTGAAGGATATTTTGGGCACAAAGCTCACGGACGTGCACGAAAGGTTTTGGCGCGAGGATGTCATCGAGAAACAGCGCCACCTAACTGCTGGTGGAGAATGTCAAGCGCCCGCGATACCCTTCCAGCATCCCGAGAAAATCGTCATCGAGCGCAATGCCACCTTGGTTCGACTGAAAGAGGCGCCCGCGTTGGCGATAGAAGCTGCCGGGGCTGCCGCCGTCCCCGCTATACCGGTGCGCATCCAACGCCGAATTGATCGAGCGCCGATAGAAGTGTACAACGGTAAACGGAAACACCAAGGTCGAGCCCAAAAGCGAGCAGAGCAGTACGTGGACAACGCCCAGTGGGAGGTCACCTACGGCCAGATGACAGTCGGCAGCTTTGCAGTGGCTCTCGCGGTGGAATCTGAAAACGACAAGTTCGCTTTCCGCGTACAACTGAGGCGAAGCGAATGGTCGGATCCGTTGTACTTGGTGAAGGTGGAGGCGCGCTATCCGTCAACTCAACAGCTGCTATATCGCTATTTCCAACCCAAAAAGCACACCGACACCAAGAAGAAGCACCTCGGCAAGCAGCTTGCGAGTCACCCAGGAGCTTTCGCAGCGCCACCGGGGCACCGACCGTCTACCGAGACTTTCGATAAGAATGAAATAGTGCTGGCATGGAATGTGGATGCGAATGACCCCGAACGGAGTATACCGAACGAGCAATACGCGCAGATAGTCGTCGCTTTGCTTGCACAACAATCCAAACGCACGCGCAAGGACCTAGGTGACTTGAACGAATCGGATGATTCCGATCAAGACGAAGCTTTTGATAATTGCGTAGCGGTAGCGGTAGCACCTGAAGTGGACGCGTAAAGCAAGACGGAAACAAAACATGTAAATAATATGTGTATAACGTGTATATAGATTCTGAGTCAAAAGTTCTTTGTGTTTTCACTCCTCCTAGATTTCGAAAAAGTGCATTTGACCTCAATTTTGTACCATAAAAACCATTAAATCTAATGCACAACCTGCACTTGCATGTTCTTGACTGTTAAAATGCGGCTTTTTAATCCTATCATGAGGTAAATAAGGCAATACCATTTTCACATGAGAATATCATTTTCATCGAATAGTGTGTTCAACCTGCCACAAGGCCTAGTTGGCGCCCTTCGAGCAGCCAAGCACGAGTTCACGTCGAAACTTATGAAAGAAACTGCGGGCAAAGGCGTGCTTCGAGCACACGCATGGCAAAAAGGTACAGGTCAGGTGTCCAAACCCGAGCTGGCGCGTCGCCAACCATAAATTCCCACAACCTGTCATACAGGCCCGTCGGGGAATTCACCGCTGCCAACGCCCGCATGGGTCGAATTCACAAAGATGAACACACTACAAACTGAAGGAAAAACATGCGTTCGGCTGCAATGCTGCCAAAAGGTTGCAGTCAGGTGTCTGGACTCAAGCTGGCGTGCCGTCAGCCGTGAATTCCCACAACCTGCCACACAGGTCCGTTCGGGGAATTCAACGTTGCCACAGCCTGCGCAGGTCGAATTCACAAAGGTAAACATCATACAAACTGTGGGGAAAACATGGGTTCGGCTACAACCTCGTCAAACAGCAAAAGTCAGGTGTCACGGCTCGAGTTAGCGCGGCTACGGTTGTGCATTCCCAAACGCCGGTCACATATATACGCCGGTTTGAGCATATTCAGCGAGCAAGCCCTGCGGGGTTCGAATTCGCAAAGCAAATGGGGCAAAATATGGCACAAAAAGGCCGGTCGCATCGTGCACACGCGCGAATGCTGCTGAGAGTGCCTGTAACGGTTCGCCGTCGCGGGTGTGAATTTATGATAAACGCAGCTTCGGGCTATCTCGTCGCTACGCGCTCAACGGGGAAAATGCCCCTCTGTGAGAATTCGCGAGCGTGTTCTGAATTCGCGAACGTTTTCGGACAGCTGCGGATCTCCAGCGCTGCGGAACGGCGACATGCGTTTCTACTGCTGTGCCACGTAAAACATGCCAGGCGGCAACGCGCTTCTGCCGCGCCGGCTCGTGGATTCGCAAAACGGGCGCGGGTCTAACTTGTACTCGCAGACTGTAGATTCAGGCTCAGATGGAAGCATGAAAAGCAGAAAGGCAAACGAGCAACACAAGGGGCAATTCAAAGATAAACCAAGCACCCCGGCACGACTTCGCATATACATCACAGTGGCGTGCCGGCACTCTGGGGATCCGAACCAGACTCTTACAAACTGCTAGTGACAAAGCTCTCATGTGGATTCGAAGCATATGTATGCATATATCACATTTAATACTAGGGCACAAGAGGCAAATATCACTGTCCCGCAGAATGGTTTTGAAAGGTTCGGATCTAACTTTTCGAAAGCAGGAGCTAGCTAAATACTCAAGCGAGCATAGTGGAAGTCCGTGAATGCCATTGTCGTTTCGGGTGCCCTGTGACCATTGGTTCCCAGTGACAGCGGCGTTTGGTGTCCACGCGCGCTTGCGTTTGCCCTGTCATGCATCGCCGAGACGTCGATGTGTGGTCATGTCGTGATGTCACTTCGCGTGATGTCGTGCTTGACGCTCTGCGGTGCTCGCGGATCGGCACGGGCTGGTCGCGGCGACGTCGATGTAGCGCTTGGCGAGGCGTCGTGCATGATTTATACTGGGAGGGAGATCTGAGCTGGAGGGTGAACGTGATATGCTCCGGGCGCTCGAGCGGACAATGAACTGGGGTAGGACCGTGACTGAGGGGGGAATGACATTTACTGAAAAAGGGGGTCATGGTTGGGGCGTTTGCTGACGGCTGAGACGGGCGCGATGGGGGCAAGTGCGGTGGGGTCTGACATGGGCTGCGGTGGCGTGACTAAATATGGGGGGTCCGACAGGCCTTTCAGGGGTGCCCGAGGGACCCCTTCTAAGCGTGTTTGTTGTTGTGACAACGGGTGAAACGGCTAAGACAATTTGATAACACAAGTACTCGGGGTTGTGTGTGTGTCGGATTGTCTGTCGGAGAGCACGTGACAGACTGCAAGTGACACTCGCAGTGAGGGGTGACACAGAAAGGGGTTTGACTGTCAGTGACACAAAGTCACCCCCTTCACGAGCCCTCGCGAGGGGGGCTCCAACCTCCGGTCTGGATATATCATATAATGTCACATTATATAATGTTCAATATATGGTCATGTCACATTATATTGAACATTATATAATGTCCCCCGAACTAATGTTAATATACTGTGTATGTTACTGTCACCTCGGTCAAACTAATGTTAATGTTAAGGTTCACATTATATTGAATATAATGTCATCCCTGGACAGCACAGGGGGGGGTGGGGGCGAACGGGGAAGGGGCCCGCACTCCTCACCCAATCGCGACATCGCGACAACGCAGCGGGTCCTTCGGAGCTCGGTCCTTCGTCCTATTCGCACCTCTGCTCGTGCTCCTTATGATTTGGAACCTGGCCAAATTACCTACCTCTGACCTTTATAATCTTCACCCAAACCAAATTACCTACCTCTGACCTTTATAATCTTCACCCAAACCAAATTACCTTACTACCTCTGACCTTTATCGTCTTGGCATCAAGTGAATACCTCTGACCTTTATAATCTTCACCCAAACCAAATTTTCATCTCCGTTCGCTGTACGTGTTATGAATTTAGATATGGGTCATCTGAATGACCATCTCCGTTCGCCTTTTTATTTATTTGCTATGTATGAGGAAAGCGAACGGAGATGGTCATTCAGCAGCAGCAAAGCTCAAATCCCAACGGGCGACGAAGACCGACAGCCTGATCCGACGATCGCCAAACGAAAACGCCGCAGCGACCCCAAGCGCCAACGCCATCACCAGCGCAAGCGTCATCGCAGAGCGTGAGCGCTAGCGCCATCGCGTATAAATGGACAATCTTGCAGTCGACGGAACGAATTGATAACGCAGATGAACGATGATGCGAAATAACGCATATGTAAATCCCGGAATGAGGCCGTGAATGCAATGTACGAAAAATGAAAGTTCTGACTGTCTGGCTGTCTGCTTATCTGCGTGCATTTTATTAAAAACGTCTGGCGCACAGGTTACGCCGACTGACAGCACTCGTCCCGTGGTGATACTGAATCAGTAAGCTTCTGTGAGCGCTTGCGCCAAGCTTGCGCGAACGCTTCAAAATTCATTGTCGGCAGCAGCGCGTGCGAATAACCGAATTGATCAATAACATTGTGCATAGACGCCACAGATTAGCTGCCGATTCGCCCTTCCGCGCGTAATGGATGCGACAAAGCCTATAAGCAAGGCGTGCGCACGTATGCGTAAAACCGCAAACGTAAAACAGAAGTAGAAAATATAAGAGAGCGAGAGAGGGACGCCACAAAAAACGTCAACGGTACTGGAATGATGAAATTCACCGAAATAGGAAACTCGTAGAGATGAGAGTACGCGACTTTAACGTGGCTAGGCGTTCAGAAAGCCCTGTTGGAATGTGTTTGATAGAGCGAGTGAAAACCGCAAATGTTTCAACAAACTTGCTATTCAATTGTCGACATTGGAGGATTCCAAAATCGATGACCACGCAAAAGCAGCACATCTACATAAACAAGCATGGAATTGGCTTTTGCCAGATTCAATCGATATGCACAAAGACAATGAGTTCAAAGATTTTGATTATTTGTACAAAACGAGCATGGCGGTAGGATGTGCACATTTTCATGCTCAAGAGTTTAAGCTTGCGCTAGAATGGTTCAATACTGCTCTTGAACAGTCTAAAAAAGTGGCGGACTCTCTCATATATCGGTGTGAAACATACGAAGCCCTCCATTCATGTGAAATATACGAAGGCATCCGTGCACGTGAACAAGGTCTTTCGCCAGAAATCGTACATCATCGAGCAGGACTCGCAACATATTGGCAATGCCATAGCAATTGTGTTGACGAATATAATCGGAAACGTCGTCAATCACACAAGCGAGAGAATAAAACCGGCGACCTCTCTAATTGCGTACAATACATCTCTATACGGCCGGCTTGGAGAAAGTTGAAAAGTAGTTTCGTTGGAGCGCTTGCAGATTATTGACACCGACTGCATGCGCATCAAAGGTAAGTTGCGCGTGTGCGTGTGTGTGTGTGTGAGTGTGTGCGTGCATGTGTGTGTGTGTGCGCGCGCGCGATGTGATATATAAGGTCAGGCAAATACACGTGCGCGCGCGTGCCCCCGCACCCACCGTAGTGACATATATGCTGAAACCTGAAAGGAGTGACATCCACGCTATGTGCAATCACTTGCTTTGTGTGGGGAGCACCTCGGTGTGTGCATTTTTGTTATTTAGCTTCCATTCATAATTCATGTTGGTAATATTTGCGGTGTTATATACGTGATGTGTACGTGATGTGGTGAGCCGTCGTGGAGCATGCCATGCTGGAACAGTCACACCGCTTGCTTTGTGACTCTTCCTACAGTAGTGTGTATGACTGTCACCCGAACCCGAACCCTAAGTGTTTATGCCCGTTATATCGGGTTAACTTATCAGGTTTAATTCATTCTGAGAAAACCTATCACTGAGTGAATATATCCCAAGTCCTAGGGGTATATCCAACAGGTTTGGTCCCACGCACTCTTTACTTAGACACTGCGAGTTTAGCCATGTCTGGCTAAACAGCGACGCTTGAGATGGAGTGAGGGGCTCCACTAGAGGCGCGGCGGAGCGGTATGGCCTAGCTGATGTCTGGTTGATTGGATTTACGGGAAGCTTGTGCACGAGGCGGACTTCATTTTCCTCGCTACGCGTTGGTTGACGTTGGAAATTTTGGTCGGATCCGACACCACTTTCCTTGGCCGCGTCACTCTGCATCCACATGCACGTGGGGGAATTTTTACGCCACAGCTTTCCTTGCTTTCCTCGACAACCGCATTACGACTTTTGGCCGCCGCTCCTTCCGTACCTCGTCCCATTTTCCCTCACTTCGTCTCTACAGTCTCTTTCACCATGGTTGCGACTAGATTGACCTCAAGTATGGCGTCTCGCCGACGCTCTTTAGCTACGATTTTCGACTCCGCTGCTGCCCGTAATTCCGTCACGCCGGCTACGCCGGCACCTACTGGTGTTCCGGCTGCGAACTCCGCCCAAGCCGTTTTCTTGGCGGGTGTTCGCTCACTCACCCGTGAGCGCTTCGACGAGAGCGTGGCGAAGCACGTGATCAGGAAGTGTTTCCGTGAGAAACATGACCGTTTTACGGGAACGGAATCCAACGCGCAGGTGCTTCTCTCCAAGCTGGTGCCTGCTCTCCAGGAGGCGTTCGAGGCGCAGGACGCCTTATTTGCGCCACTCTTCGACTTGGAGGACTCCACGTTGGCCGTCCGCCCCGAGGCCAACAAGCTTCTTTTTTCAACGCTCGAGCTCATCGTGCGTGTGTCCCGCCTCTCCGGCGGGTGACTGGCTCGAGGCCTCTGCGACATTGCACCCGCTGGACGGCAAGCGATCCCTTCTGGAGCTCGCGCGGCGGTAAGGTGGCCGCATTACCGGTAATTTGAAAGTGGGGGGTGATAATACCGGGTAATTTACCGGTAATTACCATACGTGGTAATACCAGGTAATTACCGCCTGCACCAGCTGACCCAACTTTTGCATAAGAATTCCGAATTCGATTTTTTCGGTTCCTATGGATACACAATGATCATAGGAGATAGTTGAGTGCATAATGTCCCACATGCTCGACCATGCGCGGTCACAAAATAGCATAATATTTTACAGAGAAGTGCAGACAGAAAGTCCCGAGGCACAAATATACCCAACTATTGCATACGAATTCCGAATTCGATTTTTTCGGTTCCTATGGGTACACGACGATCATTGGAGATAGTTGAGTGCACAATCTCCCACATGCTCGACCATGCGCGGTCACAAAATAGCATGATATTTTACAGAGAAGTGCAGACAGAAAGTCATGAGGCACAAGTATACCCAACTATTGCATACTACGCCACACGATCATGAATCTCTTGTCAGCACGATCGATTGTCAGCACGATCGTGAATCTCTTCGTAGGCATAATTCGCTTGCACTTGCCCACTGTGCTCGCGTTTCCCGAAATACTTAGTTGTCACATAAGCAGAGATGCCTAGCTTAGCTTCGCCGATATTGCAAGTGGCACGACCCACAGCGTTGGTCTTACCATCAATGCCAAGGGTCCTCTTGCCTGGCTTGTTATCCAAAGCTGCATCTGTCGACACAAGTGTCTCTTCATATACGTCGTCAAGAATAGAGGTGCGCAATTGGGTTCGACCGGGCAACCACTTCGCATAACCAGGACTGAGTGCTTTGATAAACGCGATAAAGAAAACGTTTCCTACAACAACAAACGGAATTTTGCACGCAAAAAAAAAGCAGCCAAGCAAGAAGTTTAACGCCCGTGCTTGCACCTCTGTGCAAGTGTGGATACCATACTCCTTTAAGGCGGCTTGTCGCTCTTGACGTTTGGCAGCAGAGGGATCCACGTCTTGCAAAACGGTCTGCTCAGCACTCGACAACGCTGCAGCATCTGACGATTCCATCGCCTTACGCTTTATTTGTCGCATACTGTACTGCGAACGCCACTCCTTGCCATGCGCGGCGGTGCACTTGGCCGTGAGCGCAAGCTTATCCTCGTCGGGTACGTTGTCGCAGTCCAAGATCTTATTGAGGAGCTTGCCCGAGTAGCGAGTTGATCCTATGATAGGCCGTATTGGTCTTGAGGGACTCGTCATACTTGCATATGAGCGTGGTCCGAACGTTCAGGGCACAGGACTTCTTCGGGTTCAGAGTCACGTGGTATTGTGGGACGTCGCGAAACAGAGACAAGAGGAATGAGTGTTGTGGTCCGAAGCACTGCCCGCGTAGAGGGGTCTTCAAGGCGTCCAAGATATCCTGAGGAATTTTATGAATAGTGCCGTGGGAATCCTTCCAGTCATGTAATGTATCATCCCCAGTCAGGGATATGGTGTCACCTGAGGCCATTATTGCCACTTCGTTTGCCTCTCCCGTCGCCGTGTTATTGATTGACCAAGACCTGACCAAGAATGGTTTTTTGTGTTGGAGGTCAAGTCGTGTCACTCCCAGCCGCCGATCTGGAGTTTTTTGGTAAAATCGACGGTAATTTGACGAAATCCCGGTAATTTACCATGGTAATACCATCTTACCGTGGTAAATTACCGGGAATTCCTTAAGTATGGGGGGGGTAAGACAATTTGGGTGCAGGTATTACCGGGTAAATTACCGGTAATTACCGAGCCGGTAATTTACCCAAAAAATTACCCGGCCACCTTA
>LGRX02010053.1:0-18026 GCA_001247695.2 Cymbomonas tetramitiformis | reverse complement strand
CGCCGGCAGCTGCCATGCGAGTTGCGCCCCACAACTGCTCTCTGTTACAGGGTGCATGCCTCAGCCCAATGTGTTTCAGGGTGTATGCCTCAGCCCAATGTGTTACAGGGTGCATGCCTCAGCCCAAATGTGTTACAGGGTACATGCCTCAGTCCAAAGTGTTACAGGGTACATGCCTCAGCCCAATGTGTTACAGGGTGCATGCCTCAGCCAATGTGGCCAATTTTCGCTCTTGTTGCACAGATGATCCGACGAGGTGTCATCTCCCGCATCGCCGCGCTGCGTGCCCTCTCTTAAATCAATCGCGCTGCCATCCTTTGCCAGGTGATTACGGCGCGTGGAATTAAGCGGGCCGTTGAGAACGTGGTGTACCTCGTCGTGACGGTCCTGTTTGAGGCTCGCTACATCAGCCGCGCAATAGCTCGGTTCCTGGTCATCGCCGTGCGCACCTTAGAGGCCGCTCTGATGCGGGCAGAGCGCTTCTGGCGGATAGTCAAGGACGAGTACGGCCGCGTGAAAATGGCAGTGTACATCGTGTGGAAGCACCACGTCAAAGGGAAGAGCCTGCACGCCATCTTGGATGAGACGGATGTCCAGGTGTGTGCACGTCTTTGCCAGAGGCCGAGCCGTGCCAGCATCAGCGCCACACGCCTGGCACGATTTGAAGCACTGTGTGGCTGCATATTTAGGGTTGTGCTGTGAGCTCGAATGGCGCATATGGACATGGATGCACCTGTGAGTTAAGAGCTCGGGAGATCTTGGAGGGGGGACGTGGAGCGGGTGTTGTACGAGCAGATGAAGCTAGATCGAACGAGGCAGCTGGAGGCAAAGAAGGCCGGGATATTAACCAGGTGCACTGCCGGCACTGCACCCTCACTGAGCGCACCGCCTGTGCTGTGAGAGTTTCTCAGATGTTGAGTTGCAGAGGCATGCGCCCCTACATTGACACGTGTTCCTCACACGACAGAGGCGGCCCTGCCATGCGACCCTGCATTGACACGTGTTCCTCACACGACAGAGGCGGCCCGCCTATGCGACTCCTACATTGACACGTGTTCCTCACACGACAGAGGCGGCCCGCCTATGCATTCTACATTGACACGTGCTCTCACACGACAGAGGGGCTCCCGCCATGCGACTCCTACATTGACACGTGCTCCTCACACGGTGAGGCGCCCGCCATGCGACTCCTACATTGACACGTGTTCTCTTTACACGATAGAGGCGTGCCCCCGCCATGCGCACTTCTACATTGACACGTGTCCCTTTCACACGCAGAGGCGGCTCCGCCATGTGACCTCACATTGGACAATGCAGCTCCTCTACACGCACAGAGGCGGCTCCGCTTATGCATTCTCTGACATTGGCACGTGTTCTCACACTTATAGAGGGGGCTGGCGCCCTACATTGACACGTGTTCTCACACGGTAGGCGGTTCGCGCCATGCATCTCATATTGACATTTGCTCGCCATCAGAGGGGGCCGCTTATGCAATTCCTTACATTACACGCGTTCTCACAACAGGCGGGCCTCGCCATGCACTCGTATTGGCACGTGTTCTCGGCACTGTGCAGAGGGGGCCCGCCAGGCGCACTCACGGACACGTGCTCCTCACACGACAGAGGCGTGGCCCGCCATGCGACCCTACATTGGCACGTGTTCCTCACATTCTCCACAAAAAAGAGCCCCGCCATGTGACCCTACATTGACACGTGTTCACACGGCAGAGGTGGCCATGCCCGCCTTTGGCGAATTCTACATTGACACGTGTTGTCACACGACAGAGGCGCCCCGCTATACCCCACATTGGCACGTTCTCACACGACAGAGGGGGCCCCGCCATGCGACCCTACATTGACACGTGTTCCTCACACGACAGAGGCGGGCCCGCCATGCGACCCTACATTGACATGTGTTCCTCGCAGCACGGCACAAGCGGCTCGAGTTTGATTTTTGGACGGGCAGATCCAGGCAAAGGTAGAAATGTTGCCGGGAGTGGGACCTTAGGCAGCTGCGGGGCATGCCATGTTCGGGGTGCTGCTCAGGGCGAGGCATGAGCTTGACCATCCGTACCTGCAGTGCTGCTACATCCTGCTGGTGCTTTTCTGGGCCATGTCCATCTGGATCATGCTCACCTTCACAGTGGAGATCCGGAACACACAAGGAAATAAAGCTGAGAATCAGGTTCTCGTCGGCTGGGTCATTGCGATGCTCGTGGACAACCTCGGCTTGCAGGTGTGCACCCCCCGAGCTGGGCACCTACTGACTTGTCTCATGGAGGAAGTGCCTCATCTCGCGCCAGTCATGGCAGCCTGCCGCGCCTCGTAATGTTCATTGCAACGTCTCCGATGATCCTCGATACTCCTTTAAAGCTATCTTTGAAAGTTCCGATGCTGTATCAAAGATTGTAGGGAAATCATTGTTAAATATAAGGAAATCTAGGACAGGCTGAAACGCAGATACCGCGCGTGTATGCTCTCAGCCGATAGTACTGTACTTCTAGAAGTACAAGTTGATGCTCTGGGAGTGCTGATGCGACCTCACCTCATCTGACCTGCACATAGGCTCCTTGGCATCGCGCAGCCTCCATCTGTGACCAATTGTGTTGGGCGTAAGTTTGGCTTGTCCGTATGGATCACGGCTTAGGGATGCGTAGCGTTATGACTCCCTCTCCCTCCCTTTCTGTTTGATATTAAAAAGGCTGTGATGTGGGCTGTGCCACGTTCCCTCTGAAGCGATGCCAGCAGAGGTATCCAACACACACGGAGCTGCGGAGCAACACACTGAAAGCATTTGGCCGCGTGGTTTGAGCAGAGGAGGTTTGAGTATTGCAGGTGATAAAGTCAGTGACGATCAAGATTTGGATTCATCTGCTCTTCGTGTGGCTCAAAGAGAACCGGGGGGGGCACGAGTCTGCCATGATAGCATGGTATGAGAAGTACATTGCCATCCACCTGAATATGAAATACATGGACAACTCTTTCGATGACGATGCAATGGGAGAGTACGATACATTGGGAATGGACTTCTAAGCGCCTGCAATCGAACGTGTGTGCTTGTGAGCAAGCGTGCTAAATTGGCGGTTTTCCTTTACGAGCTCCGTTTCCTTGGCGGGCGGCATTCTGCTGGCATTCAGTGTTCTCAGCCTCCCGATGAAGTAAGCTCGATTGACCTGTGGGGACAACCGGACGTTGTCTGACACCTACACTATAAAAGAATTCAGAGTTCAGGCACTATTCCGCCTTAAGGTCCACCTACATCAGTTTGTTCAAGTCCGTCGAGAAGTATGGCACTTTACAGATAACGATACTTAAAGAAAAAGAAAAATCCAGAAGAAAAAGAAAAATGCACGCCCCTTTCTTGTGGAGCGTCGAGCCCCCGTAAAAGAGTGCCAAACGTATGTATGTGGAGTGATTCAGATGCAAGAATTGACAATGCATGATGTTTGCTAAGCGTGTATTATAATGTTATCTTCTAGCAAGTCTCACACTCTTCTGCCTTTTCTCTCACGGGTCATTCACGACATCTGAATCTAGTTCATATAATGCTATTTATGTGTCGGCATCGTTTCCATCACTGTCGTCGTCATCGAAATCAATGGCCGGCTTTAAGCATTTGAAGAAGTCGACGGTGGGGTCGAGAGTGACCGCGATTTCCATGCAAGGATGTGGTACGATACCAACCTGATGTTCCACTCGGTTAGCCAACGATGTATGACTCTGCTTGCTCGAAGACTGCTGGATCGACGAGTAGCGGGTTGGAGGTGTAGAGCTGTAGACCGTCTTTGTCAAGTCACCTGGGCCAAGAATAAAGCGTCTTACTTGACGGTATGCCGTGATCAGATCATCAGTCAGCTTTGTCAACCAATCACATTTCAGTAGGGTGTACTCCTCCCTGTCAATCTCCACCCGGTGGATGCTCGCAATCATTGCGTGCCTGCACACCGCCGCCGACCATGTGCCACCCAATGATGCTCAGGAGATGGTTAGGTTACAGGGCATGTCTTAAGTTATGCGTTATTGATGCATTAACGGTACAATAACGGTCAAGATTGTTGGTTAGATTACAGGCAATGTCTTAAGTTCTGCGTTAATGCACTAACGGTACCGTAACGATCAAGATTGTTGTCTCACCTGTCAGTTTCTTGGTTTTCACGTTACCCTTCTGGTTCAAGAGCGCCTTTCCATCTTTACCACAACGCTCTTCTTCAAAGAAAGTACGGAAGTAGCTATGCAAGGTACGCTTATTGCGATCAGTCTTGGCGCCGTGCGGAAGTAGTGCTCGCCGATGGTGACGTGAGTGAAGGTTTTGTACACCGGAATCGGTCCCACCACGAACAACGCCTCGTACTTAGTAAATAACTTGCGACTCAACCAACCGGTGGGATCTACGTATGCACAGAGTGGGCGTTCGTCCATGTGCTCAGGATTGCCAGTAAACCGACAATAAGCGTCCAGTCATAGTGCTTTGTTCAACGTTCTCATATATACATTCCAACTGTGAACAGCATTATGACACCGTAAGTGCATTGACAAACACCGTTCGAGCAGGTAGCCGGTTCTCTGTTATCGATTATCACGCATCAATTCATTACGGTATCCTAAAAGTCGGCTGTGTTTACCCACTCAAGAATATACTGTCCGAGTATATTCTTGTATATTCCACGTTTTGTGTCCATTCTACTTAACATGGTTGGCTAAGCACGTCGTTCGTGTAGGTGGCACCCCTTGGTGCCCCAGAGCACTAGGGTGTGTGCGGAAAGTTATATATTATTATTGCGGTATCGATAACACATATGTCATATAGCATATGCCATATACCGGAACTATCGGATATATCGGAACTATCGTATCTGTCGATAGGGAGTTTTTGCAATATCGCGGATATCATATATGTCGATAACTTTTTGGGGGGTGTATTGTATCTGTCAATACCATATGGGCGATCATCGTATCCTTCGACACCATTTTGACGACCGGTATCGTTGTCGTTCGAGAAGTCTTTTGCAAAACTAATCTCGGTGTAAATACCGTGCAAATTTATCCATCTACACGGCTCACAAAAAATGTTATGAAATCTGCATTCAATCCTGCGTGCAATAAGGTGGATTATCACGGATGGCGTACCGTGCTGACATGATTGATTTTAAAGATGTTTTTGGCGTCAATAAAGTCTTTTTGAAAGTTTATTTTTGGGGGGTCCGGGAAATATTTCTTTAAACTTTTATAGCTATTTCTTGTTGACATTTTGGAGAAATGAAGTATTTCTTTTAAATTCTTTGTGTGTTCGTTGAATTGTGCCAGGAGGTATTTGAATTACCTGCCTGTCATGCGTCATCCGATCGAATACTGTAATTAGGCGGGAAATTAGCAGTGGACTGAGATCGGAGTGACAGATGTCAAATGAGACAAGATCAGAAGACTTGAGTAGGTAGATCAGTATATAAGCGCCGAGCAGGGTTGGCGGCGCAGTTTCCGTTCCAGTACACTTGAGTCAATATCTTTGAATGTTTCCGAATCCTCGTGCAAGCCCGAAGTAGGTAGCACAGTGCATGCCCGAAGTTGGCGAGCACAATCCTCTCTCACCGTTACAACCATTTACCTTATACTTATCTACATATCTTCTTATCTTACCGTGTGTGATAATGCCTGCTTGCATATATCACTCGATCTATTCTGTGGACCTGATTATCTCGACTTCACCGATCCGTTCGTCTCGTAACTGAATATAGCTTCCGATAATACGTACCCACACATATAATGTAACCCCGGGACATGAATGCACGATTTTTGCAGTGTGGCGATAGATTTTGTGTTGTTGATTTGTGTTTGTTGGTGCCATTTCGAGCTGACAATCTGCCCCTACATGGGCTCGAACCTATGGCACCGTGACCTTTTTATGGAGAGTGTCCTTTTCGTGTTTGGACTGTTCACCGCTGGGTCAGGGTTGTTTGCAGCTAAGGAAACACCTGCTTTCACCCCGAAGCTGAACAGCGTGCGCTGCTTGCGCCTGTCGAGCTTTTGACGCTGGGTGCGAGTTCCCCGAGGGTAGCCTTGCCACACGGCAGTCGGGTTGGCATCTTTTGCAGAGCATGCACCAGTCATTCCCTGAATGCCTCGATGGCTCAATGTGCATGTAGTGGACCAAGTCCGCAACCCCCGTCAGCTCTCCTTCGCTTCCATACATGTTTATGTTGGCTATCCTGTTGGCGATGCCAGAGTCAAAAGGGTGAGTCTGGCTGGAGTCGTGCGGTGACACGGTAATTCGCATTGTTGCCGTGTGTTGGTGGGTTCACGAGTCGCGAGGGTTCGTTTTAATCCTTGTTGATTGTCTCTTGTCGACAAATCGTAAGGATCGATGATTCAATTAATTTAGTTAGTTTGTTTTCGGTCCTTGCTCCACAACGGCTGGAACCCGGTATTTTTTGTCGCGTGCATGGTCATTTCTGTCGCTGTCGCACGTCAAAAAAAAGAATCTTCTGAAAAAAAAAACCAGAAACGGGGCTTCGTACCCTTAAAGGGACAAAGACCAGTTTCACAAAAAAAAGGTGGGGGGCGAAACGACATCATCATCGGAACACTGTCAAAACTGCCCAGAAATTTTCCACATAACAAATTTTGATCTTCAGCGTTGTCGCACGCCTTTGGAAGATACACCATCCCCCCATCGACTATTTTTCGACCGCCCGATCGAATCGTCGAGCGAACGATCGGACAGTCAGATGACAGATTCTTGAAGAAGGGGATATTCAAGTTGTCCCAGCGATCTTGGATACACTCCAATCCTACATCGACTAAATTTTGACCGATCGATCTAATCATCGACCGAACAATCGGACCGTACGATTTCGTCGCATAATGGATTCGACCCGAAGACAAGATCTGCAGTTTGTCGCAAGTGTCTAGTGTGTTCGGGCAACACCCGCCCCAGTAAACGACCACCGAAGTAGAAGCAGGTGGTGGAGGATCGACACCATGGAACTCTCGGTCGGCACTGGCCCAGAAGCTGCCCGTGACCCTGAAGCGCTCGCGGAAATGGGTGCGGAGCCCCGGACAGTCGGGGCGTCAGCGAGCACCACGATCCTGGCGGTCAGGACACACCGGGGGGGGGCAAGGAGTACCTGCTTGGGCCAGTGCACCCACAAGGGGAAGCATGGGTTACGGAAGACACCCTGCTGACCGGAGGGGTAGAGGGGATGGACCCGAGCCAGGCCGAGCAAGCGGCGGACTTGTTCCACAACAAGGAGAGGGAAGATCAACAGGCCCGGCGCCCCACAGAACGGGAACCGCTGTCGGGGACTCCTACCAAGCACGCCCACTACTGGCCGGGGGTCACCAAGCTTCACATAGACACCGAGCCCTTCAACCCAGACTGGGACGCCGCACCCTCGGGCAGGTGCACGCTCACGACAGAAGAAGGCAGGCACCATGTGTTCGTGCACGACGAACGTGGCAGGATAGTGGGTGCTCTCAAAGAAGAGGTACTGGACAGACTCTACGACAGATATGTGGCCGCGACGGGCACGGACAGCATAGACCAGACCCACACACCGGCGGGAGAAGAGCAACGACGATCCTTCGAGGAGCGAGAGCCACAGCTGGGCACGCTCCACGGGTTCGCCACAGAGATAGCCCTCCTACTCAAAAGGTATTCCTGCGAGGAGGAGGAGGAGGAGGTCAAGAAAACTGCACTGCCGAATCACTGGACGCTTCCCCCGGAAATCATGCAGGCGCTCCAGGAAGCCTTTGGAATCCAGGCGGAGGTGTTCGCGTCGCCGCTCAACGTTCACAGTCACACGGCGACATACTGCTCCAAGTTTGACAGGGACAAGATCTTCGGGTCCAAAGGGTCTGCGTGGGACACCCACTGGGGGGAGCTGGGTGCCTTCGAGTTCAACCCAGAATACACAGCGGCGGACCTGGATAGAGCCCTCCAAGAGGCTCTCATGTCCACCATGGCGAAAACCCCGGTATTAGGGGTGGGGATTTACCCGGCCTGGACGAGGACTCCAGCCAAGGCCTACTGCAGAAGATATGGGGACACCAGAATACACGAGTTCGGGGTGATCCCAAGGAAAAGTTTCACGTTCCTCCCCCCAGACCACTGGGGGGGGCACCACAGTATCAGGCGTCACACAGAAGGACTACAGCAACTGAGTACGAGTGAGAATCCTAGTTGTTGCCAACTCGGAGGGCTGGCAGAAATTCTGCCCGGATCCGGAAGGAGCGGCGGAAGTTATCGGGAAAGCCCTACAACGCAGCGCGTACTGCACGGTCCTTAAATACCACACGCTGCGAAACCTCAGACCGGCTAACCCGGAGATTCACACGGCGGATGCGGTGTCCGACATGGCAGCAGTTAAAAACGCAATGGACACCGCCAGTCAGTATGTCATGGTCTTCGACCCCCATCCGATGCGAAAATGGGAAATTCCGAGCATGTCGCGCAGACAAGGGTGGGGGAGCGCGGGGAGTGAGGTTCCTAAGAAAGACCGCACCCCAGAGGCCGCAAGGGCCATGAGACAAACATGGCGGGACAGAGGGCTTACTGATATCACGATCACGGAGTACCATGCGGCGAACACTGCATGGCCTCTGGATAGGATCAAGGAGGACTCGAAAGCCAGATGGCTAAAGGCCATGGAACGCACCCCCATGCTCTTCAGCAGGAAAGACAGGGATAGGGGGCACGCAGAGGTGCGGGAACGGTTCCCCACCTGCCCAATTAAGCGCAAAACTAGAATCTCCAGAACTCTCGGGGAGATCAGCAAAGCCTGGGACGCGACCTCGTTTCTGTGCTAGGACAACACACGGTGTCATGCGCGGATGACTCAGCAATGTCATACATGCCAGTAGTGTCATACGCGCCTTACAACATAAGCGCCCGAGACCCCTGTTGAGGAAGAGACCCCCCTTATATGGGAGTACACAGTACTACTGTACTGTGTAATAATGTGACATGTAGAATACTGGCACATCATACTGCATGATAATGTAGTACAAGCATATGATAGGTTGATGAGACTTGGCCATGCTGACTAGGATTACCTCAGAGAGCTGAGTGAATAAGTAATGGCCAAGGCCAAAGAAACAGTTGAGATTTCTAGAGTAAAAACAGCCGCATGGCAAAAGTCAAATATAATACCTAATTCTTACATGCAAGTATATGTAGTAAGTCTAGACATAGCAGTCCTATGTCTAAAGAGCTGACCTAGCAGTACCTAGGCAGTTGGTCATTATATGCAGTCCATATAAGACCCCCACCAGTAGTTACAGTGCCTTGTGAGGAGCAGTCCTCCCACAAAATGGTATCAGTGTGCTACGCACCACCACCGCCACCGCCGCTTCCACGAAATTTTTCTGCTTTGAGATTGTAACTTTTCCGCCGAATTTACGTGTGCCTCAGTTTTACGAATGGAATTTGGGCTCTCGAGTTGCGGGCGCGTTACATAACTTTGGGGTCAACACTGGCCAAAACGTCGTTTGCGACTTCCTTCAGCGAGATGACTTGTGGCGCTGTCGGGAATTGTTCTTCAAATTGCTTGTGAAGACGTAATCTTTCTTCGCGAGTTACTTCATGATGGTTTCTTCGTGCAACTGCGCGTGCTTTACAGTCTTGGCTGCTGTGAGTGCCTAGTGCGCACGCAGTGCTTCGCTCAGGTGTTCGCTGTGGCGTTTGTTGCTGAAAATCCTGGCTTAGAATTGTCAATTGCAGCGTGTACTTTCTTCGCGCCGTGATCTGTCATGGAAAATTTCGGCTCGCCATGGAAGAGGTCCTACTGTGGCACAGTGTGCCACAAATAAAGTAGCCTCAGGCTATCTTTCGTCGTACGTTCGATCTGCGCCTGCGACTTGCAAATTACCTTTACAAATTATGGCAATTTTTGCGGGTGCTGCTTAAATTCGGGTTTGGGAATGGTCGAAATTCTACTTCTGGCTGCTGGCCCTTGTGTTCGCACTCTGACGCACTGGTCGACGACTCGCCGTTTTTCTTACTCGTTGGCAGTTTTGCGCCGTTAATTCTTCTCGGAGATTGTGCCAATTGGTCAGTGTTTTCCGCGAAATCTTCGTCTGCTCTCTGCTCTGCGATTGGAATGTGTGCGCAACGTTCTTCTCAGGCTCGGAATTGGCGTGATGCAGCTTCGAATTAGCGCTATTCCGCTGGCGTGCGTGTTCTTCGTCGCGTGTCTTTGCGGCTGCGCGGGATTGCACAGATTTATGCTGAGGAATTCGAAAATGTTCTTTAAATTGGCAGATGCGGCTTGCTTGCGTTGCCCTTAGCTCTGCGACGCTCCAGCGTTCTTAACAGTGGCTAACCCTAAGTGGTATCGCGCTGCAGCGTTGCTTTGGCTTCCGTGGGCCGATCGTTGACCAATTTTGCTCAATTTGTTTTCGTCTTACCTCTTCGAGTTCGCTGGAAAACTTTGGTTGGGATTTGGTAACGGCAGTTGTTTATCTGCTGTTGGGCCTGGCTTCTGCGTCTTCGCTCTTAACACTATACGCCTATACGGCGGAAGCGCTGGCAGATTTTTCAGAATCAGATTGCTGCGTTTCTCCACCGACTTGAGCAGCTTTTTCAATGTCCTCTTCGCGGCGGGCTTCTTCGCTGTATGTTCCGCCTCAGCGGCGCTCGGAGGTGGCGGGGGCTGCTTCTAGGCCCTCCGGGCTCTCTAGCTCGGCCCGGGTGTTTGAGCACCGGGGATTGGATGGGCTTGGGGCTTTGGGGCCCACCCCGTACTTTGTCCCGGAATGGGAGGCGCCAGCCGGAGCGCGGCGAGGCAGCAGGGGGGGGAGCAGTACAACGTTCTCTGGAGGGCGAATACGCGCTTTTGGCGAGCGCGCCTCTACCTCAAGAGGAAAGTCGCACCCAAGCATCGCTGCCTGCCACGCCCACGAATTACCCCGGCGGCTCGCGTGACTCTCCTGGGCTGGTATCTGCCACTGTACGTATGTCTGAGTGCTACTCTACACCCCACCAGCGTGCAGGGGGTGCAGGTGCCTCAGGTCTACAACGTAGCCAACCAGCTCTCGAGGAGCTCAACACGGTCGCTATAGCCACCGCTCATAATTTGAGATCATCTCCTCATAGCGAAGCTGTAGTTGACCATTTGCCTTTGGCACCAGAGCATCACGTTGGAAATCTGACCCATGAGAGCAACATATTTACGCCTAGGCGTGAAAGTGCACCTCCAAGTGGCGAGCGCAGTTTGTCAAGCGTGAACGAGTGGAGCGTCAGGCTGGCACGCCAAGCTGTAGCGGTGGATATTCTAGCGGTATGTGCGTTGCGTAATTGGTGGAGTACTTGGACAGCACGAGTGCTCAGCGGGCGTGTTTCATCTGCGTTTACGACATGGCGCCTACGTGCCCGTCTCGGACGCACGCATGCGTGTTTCCCTAACAGCATGGCACGAGCGAGCTCACCGCAAGAATCAGGTCCAACGCAAAAAGCAAGCTTTTGCTGGACACGCAAGTTCACGATTGGCGTCCCGGCTCTTGAGTGCATGGCGAGAAGAACAGCGTCGTGTAAAAGAGATCACTCTCGAAATCACGGTGTGCAACATCGCCCGGTCCGAGTTCTACGTGAGGAAGTGTATGAAAGCGTGGAAGGCTACCGTGGACTTCGCTTCCAAGTGCACCACCTTTGCGGTCCAGCGTGAACAACATGTGAAGCGCGAAGTCCTCCACGAGTGGTCAGCTCTGACGGACACGCCTGACGTGACCCCGAAACAATGGGCGACCTTGCGTAGACATCTTCGCCGCCTGTGTGGCCAAGAAGACTCCATTGTTGCAATCACATGGGAGGTGCAGCTGAGAACGAAGAGTGGAGAGCAACGCGTGATCCCATCTCGTGGACTCCTTCTGTCGCATGTTACCTCAGCAAGCCACCATTATCATCACATCCACTCTGCACGACCACTCGTCACGACCATCCCAGCCAACCGGCCTGCAAGGCTGGTGCGGTTGGGAGTGAGCGTCGAGGATGTGATAAAGACTCTGAGGCGTACGACCACTTTGGGAGCAAGTGTTCCACAGCATGGCGTACAATCTGTACCTACCCGCAACCCCTATGGCGTCTTGTCGTCTGAAGATGACTCCACGATCGATGAGGAAGACGTTCATTCCGCTGACTCCGCCCCGCACCCACCTCGATCAAAAGCTTCATCCGCCCCACGACCCACACAACGAGAACGTGCTGTACGTGTCCAAGCTTTGACGGAGTTAGCCCATAAGAAGGAGGTGGCGAAGCAGGAGCGGAAGCGGCAGAAGTTGGCCAAGCGCAAGCTCGCCAAGGCTCGACGTCGCAGTGACGAAGGTAAACTGATGTACGACTCCACCTCTACGTCCAGTGAGGAGAAGTCCACACTTTCATCGTGTCAAACATCTTCTACTGAAGCGCTCTCCTCTGACGCCTCGCACACCTCTTCATCTAGGAGCTCTCGGCAAAAGGGTGGACGCCAACGGCGGCGCCAAGCTCAAGTCACGCGACACGAGCGGCAACTACGAGAGCTGCAAGAGGAGACCGAACGAGTCGCGTTGGATGCGGCCACTGCGCACCAAGCGCAGCTCACAGCGTTGCGCATGGACATGCACAATGCCGTGGAGGAAGCAACTCGGATGCAGCAGGAGCTCCGCACCAAGGTGTGCCAAGAAGCGCGACAGGCCGCTCTCGAATCTGCTGAGGAGCAGATAGCGCGCATGCAGCATGCCGCGGACGCTGTTTCACATCAGCATGAACAAGCTGTAGCATCGCATGCGGAGGAAGCTGCACGTCATCACCAACAACTTCGAGAAATGCAGCGCGCCGCGGAAGAGCAACGCCAACAACTTGACCAAGCAGCTCGAGATCAACGACTGCTGGAGCAACAAGTGGCGGAGAGCAGGATAGTGGTGCAGGCCGCACTTGAAGCCGCTGACGGACGAGCGCACTCACGGCCAGAGCAACCACCTAATACCCCCGCGAGCTATGCGACCGTCACAAGTGATGCTCAAGAAGCTGAACACGAGGCTCTGATGGTGCCCCCGTCGGCCACGACTGTTGACGTACGGGGCCACAAAGGCGTGACGTTCGAGGAGGACGCCTCCACGCGTGCATCTTCCCCCACGAGTGTGCATGACCGCCTGGCCAAGGTGGACTGGCGATCCATAAGCGCGCCCGCTGCCGTTGCCATCCGGGCGCGTGTGGAGGAGCGGTTAGCTGGCCACGCGGGCAACCTCGAGGCGGAACGTATGTTCTTCGATGTGGCGAGAAAGTACCGAGAACATGACTTGGCGTCAGGGAGCGGGCCACCGATCTCGGATGCACCAGCTTCCCAACTCCCTCCACCACCTTACTTGGGCACAGTAGTGATCCAAAGCGTGCACGACGAGGTCGCGTCCAGCACCACCAACATCCCATGCTCAAGATGTTCTCGCAGCCCGCAACTTCCGGTAGCCATCTGGAGTTGTGACGTGATGACGCTGTCAAACATGTCTGTCGCCACTCAACTTGTGCTGTGCATCTATTGCACACGATGAGTTTGGCCGGGTGCGTTCGATCAATTCCCCACAGTGAGCCCGAAGCCGCCGTCCACGATCGTGAGCGGAGGTGGCGGAGGCGACGGCGGAGGCGATGACGGCGATGACGACCAAGGAGGACCTGGTGAGCACCAAGGGGGGGGAATGGGCCGCCTAACGAGCCTAACCCTGACGAACATGGCGACCGCCCCTCACGAGACCCTGGAGGGTCCAACGCGCGCCGTGGCGGCAGCGGAGGGGGAGGAGATGACGACCCTGATGACGAGACGTCCTATAGCTTTGGCTCTAGCAGAAGGTCCTCGTACAACGACGGCAGGCAGCAAAGAGAGGAGTACACGAGGCACGCGTATGCCCTCAAGGCCGCGAAGGACATCATGTCCTTGTACTCAGCACCGCTGGAGGGGTCCACGAACCCCTTCGGCCCGCTGCTGCGATTCGTGGACGAGTTCGACAGGTGCTTAGCCCTTCCAGTGGTGCTCCTCGCGATGAACACCCCGTGCAACGTGCCCAACGGAGCGTTCGAGTTCGGAGAGCCGATTCTCTCGGTGCATATCTTGTTGAAGGAGATCACCCAGCATTGCTTCCCTACGCCTAGCTCCGAAGGAACGGAGCTGCGAGGGGTTCTCCTGGATGCCGAGGCGGACAAGTCGTTGAACCTTGAGAAGGTCATTGTGCCGCTGGCGAAGCTGATCGTGCCGCTGAAGAGTGAAATGGCCACCTTGGGCTCGTTCCTACGCCGAGTACGCCAAACTCAAGGACGCATGGCGACTCCGCGCAAGGTACGCGAGTTTTGGGATGGACTACATCTCGCCCATCGCGTGGTGACCATGTTGGCGACACACGAGCTTACCACTCCAGTCCCGGAATCCGACCTCCTGGACGTCTTCCTCTCGGGCTTATCCGCGGAGGTACGGAAGAAGGCGTTCGAGATTGCAGAGCGGAAGGGGACCCCCTTGATCCTTCTCGACCGCGCCCTTCCAGCCAGTCGACGCCTAGCGTTGGAATACGCCATTGAGGCGGAGTTGCATTTGAGCAACGCGACGAGTAGGAGAGCGCCAGTGCAGCTACTGGCAGCAGTGGAGGTCTTGGAGGAGCTGCTAGCTCTAGCCGAAGATCGTCCCGCGGGTGCAACTCGTACAGGGCAACGTCTGGGCTCCACGGAGTACACTGGTTGCAGGTTGTGCCAAAGCAAAGAGCACTATGCTCGAGAGTGCCCACAGGCTACTCTTCGTAAGAAAGAGTGGTCCAAAGCACTTCTGGCTGAAACCTTGGACATGATCATGCACGAAGTGGAAACGGATGAATACTGCGACGTGCTCAACGCGGTGTTGCCAAAGGAACTAATGGATTTTGCCGCGGAGGACTCCCTCGAGCTCGGAGTACCCTCCAAGTCCCAATGAGCTCGGGCTGTGGAACCCCACATCCCCGCGATGAGCTCCCCTCCTACCTCTCGGAGCAACAGTTGCGGGAAAAGTGGAGAAGAGCCCGTCGACGTCAAAGGCGGAGTGCTCCTTGCACAGGATACCTAGACTCCGATGAGCTCAACATGCTACCCTCGCGGGCGATGACAAGCCCTCCTCCCGCGCCGGAGCGTCAAGTGGTCGAAGCTCGTCTTCGCAAGGAAGCCAAGTCTCCAGTGTGTACGAGCGAGGATTCACAATTATCGCTCGCGATAAGTTCGGTTATTCAGAACTGAGAAATCGAGCAGGCGCGACTTTTGTCGCCCGGGAGAGGGCCCGATCGGGAATACGACACATTGCGAGTGGCGTCCCGATCGGGGTGTCACGGGGGTGACACCGTCCGCAAGGGAGTATCAATTGCGGACGCCACAACGGGGAGTCAGTTTCCACACTTCCGAATCCCGAAAGCCCCTGCTTTCTGCTCTGAAGTTTGTAAAAAATTGTAGTTACCAGTTGGTGTGGAAAATTTTAGTGTTTACGATTTTAAATTTTATGCCTGCTAAAGGTGTTAAGCGAGGCAGTGGAGTTTCGGGGCCGACTTCAGTTGACGCGGCGGTTCAGACGGACATTTCGGCAGTGCGGGCGGAGTTTTTCCTTAACGCAGCTTTACTTGATCGTCGCTGTTGGACGCATCCGGCCTTTGTTCCGTGCTCTTGCTGTACCACTTGTCAGCTTTGGTTGCCGAGAGAGCCTTCAGCGGACTACATTCCTCCGCGTATCTTTCCGGGACATTACATCGGGTGTTCTTGTTCAAAGCTGCCGGACGTCGCGAGGAGATTTTATTGATGCCAATCAGGAGACACGGTAATCGCACTGTTTTTCCTGCGTTCCCAGCTGCTACACTTCGAGTACGGTGCGCCGAGTGCGACGTTTACGGCCGCAGAGTTCTTGCGAAGTGGAGAATTTTCATTCCGGAGTGCAGTCGTTCAACGCACGGGAGAGGTTACATCGATCTTTGCAGACGTTGCGGGGTAGTTCATCAACGTAATTTCTTCACGGCAGTTTGGTGGCCAATTGGTAGACAGCGAATTCTTTTCTTCCGGACTTAAAGTTAGTTGCCATGTCTTCGAGAAACGATCATTTAATTGTCTGGACTTCGGCGGTGGCGAAAGCAAAGTTGACACAGTTACGGAAGCTGCTGAAAGTCTCTGTGCGCATGAGAATGGGTTCTTGGGAGAAGCAGCGGCAACAGGTTTTGGCTTGGGTTGATTCTTCCATGTCGGACTTGCAGCTGCTGCCAGAGGACGTGCGCTCGCAGACGGATGTTCTTTTGGACGCGGGCCTGCTCGCTGTTGATTCGGCAGGGGCACTTTCGGTGGGCCTGTGGCCGGCTTTGCCGGGCCCTTGGGCGGATCGTGGAGCAGGAGAACTTGAGAAGTTTGCGCAGGTGGAGGCATGGGTTGACGCGGTTCTCAGTTTGACATCGCCGGTGAGTGTAACGAACGCAGGGATTTCCACGAGCGGGGCCTTGGCAGGCGTTGCTGGGGCTCGTGCAGGTGGAATTGCATCTTCGGGGCCGGCGGGGGCGACGGGCTCCGGTGGCGGCGTCCTCCTAGGGACGGCTGGAGCCCCAGGGGCTTCGGGCATCGGGACTGTCGCGGCGGCGAGCCCCGCTCCCGCGGCAGCGGTGTCCGGGGCATTGGCAGGATCGGGGGGCCTCGGTGCTGGCGTCCTTTCAGGGACGGCCGGGGTCGCCACGGGTTTTGGCACCGGGACTGCCGCAACGGTGTCCCCTACACCTGCGGCAGCGGTGGATCCGAACGCAATCGCGGCAGCAATTGCCACCGCTTTGGGGGCCCGTCTCGACGCTTTAGGGTCCCGCATCGCGAGCTTGGAGTCTCGGGGAGGGGCACCGGCGGGTGCCACCCTGCTCAGCGGTGGCGTGGCGCCACCTGAAGCAGAATTGCTGGCGAGGGCGCTGAGGGATTCAGTGGCGACGGCTGAGAGTTGGGACATTGCTAAATGTTCGCAGGCATGCGCAGATTTGGTGCATGAGGCGGCGAAGCTCCGGTCCCAGCTGACGCTGCTGAAGGGGATCCACCCCTTCGGTAAACTGCCGATGAAAGCGCTGGAAGCGAACGCCTTTCCTGCGATGGTGTACGCACTTCCCGAGTTGGCGGAAGAGGAGTGCGAACTGGACGAACTTCCAGCGGGCAAAGAAGCTACTCAAGAGCATTGGCGGGCCTTCGTTCACATGCTGCAGGCGCGAGTTGGCGAGTTCCAGGCGTTCGTCAAATCCAAAGTCCCGTCGTTCCTGCTGACCGACGTGATGGCGCCTTCTTTCTTTAAGAAGAGGAAACGAGGAGGTGGAGATTCTGACGAGGAGCAGGCTCGGGCCGCGGGGGGAGGGAGTGCTCGGCTCCCGCCCCTGGACGCGGCTCGTCGGGAGCAACTGGCAGCGCTTGGGAGCTCGTTCAGAACGGTCAATGAAGAGCAACTTGCACGTGCACTTCGCGGAGAGTTGGCCCCCGAGGACATTGCTCGCCCTCCAGGTGCGGGGACTCTCCCCTCTGCAATCCCGGCCCGGGGGCCCCTTGCGGGGGTCAACCTGCTGGTACAGCCACCCCACACTTAGGTAATTTTTTCCTGCTTTCGTTGTGCTCTCATAAAGGTCAGTTAAAGGCGTCACGACGGATTCACGAAGGCGCAACGAAGGCGCAACGAAGGCTAAATAAAGGTACGACAAAGGCACAACAAAGGTTCAACGAAGGTTAAACGAGGGCAGTTTTTTTAGGGTTTAAGGAAGGCTCATTCACCACAGCTGCAAACGAAGGTTTAATAAAGGCTAAACGAAGGCCTGACGAGGGCAGTTTTTTTAGGGTTTAAGGTAGGCTCATACATTACAGCTGCAAACGAAGGTTGAATATAGGCATGATAAAGGCATAACGAGGGCAGTTTTTTTAGGGTTTAAGGAAGGCTCATCAAACACAGATGCAAACGAAGGTTTAATAAAGGCACAACGAAGGCGTAACGAGGGCAGTTTTTTTAGGGTTGAAGGAAGGCTCATCCACCACAGCTACAAACGAAGGTTTAATAAAGGCATAACGAAGGC